>JAARMF010000141.1:114593-143192 GCA_022844705.1 Toxascaris leonina | reverse complement strand
AAAACACAGCCTAGTTTATCTCAGGTCGCTGAAAGAGTGTGATCTAATGAAGGTGGTTTTTACTTGAGGACTATGCAAAGATAAAACGACCGTGGGCAAAAGAACGATACCTGAAATAGAGGCATCACGAAACCTCTGCACCCCCATTTTGTGTGCGAGAGCCTTGAGCCTATATGTTCAGAATGTGATACTCCAGTTGGAATAAAAGATAATTATGGACGACAGAACGTTCCGACAATGTGCTGTTGCCGCTTCATGCATTTTCGCGGTTAACGTTAGCAAGGCGCATTCTTGTAAGACCAAGGTGTTGATCTGTATTTATTCATGTGTTCATTTCTCTGTAGTTTCAGTTCCGAATCCGATGGATAAAGAACTGTGAGACAACATGAGTGTAATGTACAATATAGACCACGTGTTTCGTTCGATTCTCTAGGTTATAGATGTATGGAGATAGCAAAAAACTTGCATATATCGTTCACCTGTTTCTTTCTTGGAAGATTTTGCCAAGGAGTTGGACCATTTGACAGAGAGGGACATTGCTTGGCAAATTTTATACCGCATCTCCTTCATGGCATGATTCGTCATTCGCCACTACATTAAGTTCTCCCGCAAGTTTGCAGATGAAATTGCTCCGAATTAGTTGAGAAGACAAAATGAGATTGCAAGATTGGGCTGCCGCTCTAGGGAACTGATCTCCAATCAGCTGCACCCATATCATGAAATCAAATTAGGAGCGTATAACACCTTTTTTTTCAATGCGCATATCGATGCTGCGGGCAGAGATGCTTCACAGTCAACGTTGAGATACCAATTTCGTTCTGTCACGCAGTAAGGGCTTCGTCGTCTAGCTATAGAGTGGCTTCCATGTGCCTATCGGTGACAAGCTTTTTGAAAAAGCAATCGCAAAGTGCCTCAAATGGCAAAGGGAGTGAGAACTAAGAGAAGCACGATGTGTTTCGCTCGCGTTTTTTGACCACCCTCCAGAAACCATTGCGACTAAAGTAAGCAAGCAAATTATGCCTGTAGGCGATCACCCTCGCACAGCTCAACTTCGCTCTTGAGCTCAACCGTCTTCATCAGAGCACACTTAAGCACAGACAGAATGCAATTGTCACCTGCGGAACGTGGAGACTTTGCTTAGATTACATCCTTTATTGCCCATCGTAGCTTCATGAGAAATCCAAGCTAGAAGCAGAGTTAGAAAAAATTCAAGTTAGAAGCAGATCCAAGTTGGTGCTTCTTGCACTGCTTCTTCATTTCTCGATGATGGCGTGAACTGCTTAAGGCTCTAGTTTTGATACCACAGTCCGTCCTGTGAGCCGCAACTCAGTTGATTTCCAGGTGCAAAAAGTATAACCATGATTGCCATATCGTCACCGCTGAGGGATATCGGCTACCTGAAGTAGCCACATAAAAGTTGGGCAATTATTGCGCGATAGACCATTAAAACGCAATGCTCGAAGTTAAGCTCAACCGAGACACTTCAGGAGTTCGATCACTTCTGCTATCCTGGATCACAACGACTTCGAAAGCAATCTACGTGGAGGAGACTGTGCATGAAGGAAGGAGGCCTTAGTGTTTAAGTATTCCTTCTTTAAAAATCGCAGTACGATGCATACAAGCTTAAAAGCGAGAGTCCAGACAATCATATTTAGCTTGGAGAACGGGTAAAGAGCTATATTCAGCCGTTCATCAGTGAATGATGCTCAGCAAAAATTGTGGGATCCGTTGGGAGCAGCAGTACCCTTTTACTACGAGGTCTCAGAAAAGGGATGTTAGAGACTCATGTATCGCGTCTTATTCGAAAAACGATGTCGTGGAAAAGGCTGTAAGCAAATTTGAAATGAAGCACAGCGTGATGGTATTTTAAGGAAAATTCTTGAGAACAACGAAATTGGGGGCCTCTTTAAAAATAAGAGGGCAAAAAATATGCGGCGGTCTAGTCAAAGCAACTTCGATTAATGCGTGTCAGCTGTTTGCAACTGAGGTGTTCACTTCTAGCAGGCTATAGTCGAAAAGCTAAGTTTTTTTTATCGGTGACAAAGAAAACGAAGATCCATCACATGAGTTTAAACAAGAACAAATTTGTGATGAAAATGGTGATGCTCCTTTTGATGTAGTGTTAATTTCTATATATCTCACTTGTTGCATCGCCTTACATGCCTGCCGGCTGCCGACTTATTAATATCAACTCCACTGATCTTGAAGAGCATGCTTCACTTGTATGACTATAGTCGTCAGTAGTCGATTTTTTACAGATGCAATATGTGAGGCGATTATGAGCAGGGAATAAAGCTGATATTTTCAAATGTTGCATCCAAGCCAAGCGTTGTCGCGAAAATCATCATCACATCCGCTAAGACACAAGGAGTTTTAACAGAAAGCTCGTTAAACGAACCATCAAATGACACCATTCGCAAAGTGATCGCAAAATTTTTCTGCTGTTCATATTGAAGGGCTAATGAAATGTTTTTAAATCAATGATGAGTAGTCGTTTCTGTTGAAAGAGAAAATTTAGTTACATGGGAATGATTTCGTTGACAACAAGAGGTTTCAGCAATAACGAACTTCTTAAGTCAGTGTTATTACCAGTGGAGGAAAGTAGAATATGGGCATCATGCAAAAAACATTGCAGCTATAAATCTATGAATTATTCAACGTTGGCATATATGTTCGACAGACATTGCAGCAATATGCTGTTGATGTGCATAAATTGACTGTTTTCTCCTATTATTGTCATATATCCATCATTATGCCTCAGAAATTCTACAGCTGGTTTACTTACGTCCATGTATGTGCCACTCCATGAACCACCTGGATATGCGAACAATAAACGTTTCCGGTTGAATGGTTTCTCAGATGGAGTTTCGATCGTGTTCATCCATTTTTTTTTGCTCACTAATCTTGACAGAATCTCAATGGATTTTTTGAGTGTAATAAGGGCGACAATAAAAAATATTACTAGTAAAGCTTGTGAAGGTGGACTACGAAGCGTATTCTCGAGCTCCTTCCTTGTGCGCAATATTGTTCAAGTTGAAAACATTTCGCCATTTTATTGCAGAAGATACTGAATGAATCCAGAAGACCCGAATGGTGTGGTGGAAAAGATTTGCTTTTCGTTTCGATGTGAAATGGTACTGTTATTCAAAACATACTGCATTGTTGCAGTAGTTTATCTCCTAAGTAATAGTGAAGTAAATGGTAGTAATATCTTGCGAAGGGGGATATAAAAATCGCCCTTTGCAAAAGCGCGTAGACTCATCACGTATTGCTTTTTTTCCGGTTCTGTGATCCCAATTTATAATGCGTCAATATCTATTACTCCAGTTTCAATGAATTCGTGCCGATCGATTCATTGTTAAACGTTGAGGTCAGCATGGTTTGAAGCATGTGGCCTCCGAAGGATGAGAACACGGTAAATCATCGGCTTTATTGATGCATTTGATGTGTTGTTGTACGAACTAGTTGCCAAAAACTGATTAAGGATATGTATGATCCTGCATTTAATATCCCTATTGGCGAATTAAGATGCTACGAGGAACATTTCCTCTAAATGGAAGCGAAATGGTCCCACTCACTTTTCTATTTTCATCAATTCATTTTCCTTTCTCAGCTGGTCGAGAAGATTGATGTTCATCTAAAAAAAAGTGAGAACGTTTTCTGATTTGAAGCTTTCATAAATTTCCTCATGTATGCAAATTTTTTTGTGAGTCATCCAAGAATGTCTCATTCAAAACAATTTTCCCCTTTTCAAGCGAACGTCGAATCAGCACATTTCTTATCGCAACCTTCCTAGATTTCTTCGCATTTAACCAGCTAATATTAACTGCTATTTCTTTGTGCTTGCGAAGGAACTTATTCGATGATGTGGTAAAAGCAATGATCAAAATGACCGCACTAATTTAATTGCTCACATAAATGTGCATTTGCAAATCTGTGAAGTCACAGTCGTTGATGTGAGCTTGTGTTCGCGTAGGTGCAAGTTCATGTATACGTGTCTTTCTGCTCCGGGTTTAAGAGAGTGGAGAGTTGCAAATTTAGTTGGCCTATGACACATCTCTTGTAGCTTCTTTAACTATCAATTCTTGGTGAAACGGCGGATAAATGCCGTACGCTGCAGACTTCATTTTACTGCACGTCAGTCACATAAAAGGAATCTTTATGGAGGAATGATGCAAAACATTGAATCAGCTGAAATATGCTTTTTATCGTTATTTTTTCATTCCTATCTCACTTTTCTTCATCTCTTTGAAATTCTCCTTCATAATTTCTTTAGAACTTTATAGAAATGGTTGGTCATTTCAGCGAGAGGTGAAGGTACATATGGCTTAATTATCTAAGCCATAGTTCTCAACTAAGGCCTAGAGACGTAATGTAAGCAAAATACATTTTTGCATCGGAAATTTATGTTACGTAGCGCTAACGAAGAGCAAGTAATTATTAGTTGCTCATACATATCGCAATCGCATTTACACTTCAATATCCATAGAAGCAAGTAAGAAAAAGTCACATGATGTATGATTTTCGCGATTCAAGGACGCGATTTACGAGCTAACATCCGGCAGCTAATGCATCATGATAGTCGAAAATTATAGTGGCGATGATGAAGCTCATAAATCACGCATTGTTGCGCTCATACAGGATTTAATAAAACCTCATAAGGCTAACAGATATATTTAGAGCTATTCAAAGAAAACGATTCATCGTATACAAAAGCCATCTAATTTTTTATTTGCACTGCTCTGATGCTTACTGTTTCCAAGAAATCTTTAGAATAACTTATGGTACAATTCTTTAAAAANCTGTTTCCAAGAAATCTTTAGAATAAATTATGGTAGAATTCTTTAAAAAGAAACGTTTATCATCTCATTCTCCAGTACTGCATCATTTGACCTTGAAGTGCGCATAACAGTCTTTGCTAAGCATATACGCTACCAACACATTTTTCAACCTTTCTATCGCAGTGATGATCAAGCCTACATGAAGACCACTGGTTTGCATTATTCGACGAAGGCTTGAAGCTGAGTTGAGTCGAGGCAGAGTTGGCAGAGCTGATGTGGGCGGTGTTGACGACGTGATTGAAAATATGATGAGTCGTGCAACCGATTGAAGAATCTCGATACTCATTAAGCAGTAACTACTCAATTGACGCATGATTGCATCGGCAGCCACCTCTTAGAGTAATCACCAGCTGTGGTCGAAAAGAATTCGCGCAGTTAAAATTCGAAACCGATGCACAAATTTCGATGAATGAGACTTCTAGTAAATGAGTGGTGGTCTCTAACGAGGAACGGGTCCAAGTGCTTTTCTGCACAATGTGTGAGGATGCGATATGATATTTGGTAATGGCCAATAACTTGCTAATGGTCAGTCTCACGACTGTAGGATCATTCAACTCTCTTGACGATAGACACTGCGTGGAGGGAAGGATTTTTAATGCTGTTTGTCTTTCAATCAAGCACATATATGTCCTCATTCATGAAGAAAGAGGCATCTTCGGATCATACGAAACCATTGAGCCCGTTTCCAGCTTTTTACCACTGAAGCTGAAGCGAATGAGCCAAGAAATTGCAAGCAACAAAAATGTGAGTGAATAAGCAGAGACACTCTTTACTCGTTCATCGCACGAGCATTCTCGCATCTCGAGTTCTAATTAGCGCACCCTAATCGCTGTTAGAGGACAAGCGAGACAAGGAGAGTGTTGTGGCGAATATTGCTTGATGCATGCAATGTGAGTTCAAACTACTGTTTCGCGGGTCGGTGTTGTTGTATAAGAAGCGAACATGCAGTGAATGAGCTGTCTTGCACTGAAAATCCTGAAAAAATGGACTTGCTGATCTCTTGACGAGAACAGTGATGATACTTAGCAGCGTTCTAACAAACTGTGCGGCTTAAGCTTAAAAACACTTGTTGAAGCAGCCTTTGACATCTACGAGCGTGTGTGTGTATGAGTTGACACCATTAATGGCTGATCCGCGTTTTGTGTCCTTATTTAAGGCTCCTAGATTATCAAATGCCCAAGGATGCTTCAGCCATTCGTTTGGTCATCCAGCCCACTATGCACTTTAAGCGCTCGGAGCATGGATGCGCGATGAACGATAGCCACTATTTTGTATGCAAGTTCGTGTATGCATTTATTTTCAATGCATATTGTCGCTGCACTAGTTTTATAAGTTTGGAAGAGGGATGCACGCGTGCAACCGGCAAGCTGCCAACGCTTTTGAAAGTACAGCTTGGGCCTACGCTAGCATGCATTCCTTCTCATCTTTTGGTTCCGCACAAAACAAATGGACACTTTGGCGTTGCGTTCGCATGGTCAGGTTTTGGTGTTGGTTTTCTTTGCCCATTCGAATATTTGCACTACCTATTCAAGGTTCTTCTTTTTCTCCACCTCCGTGCATTACTCAGATTTTTTGGCTCGAAAAAAAAAGTGAGCCCGAATTTCCCTTTTTCCCTCCGTACAATGAAGAATAAGAGTGATCATCGCTTCATTACTTCCTGCAAGTTCAAACTAGGCAATCGCCTCGTCAAATCTACACCTGCCATCGATATTACTAGTAAAAGGAATGAGCTTCCGGATGAATAGTACGCCGTTAATTGCAGAAATCCTTTCTGATGGTCTAGGAGCGTGAGGTGAATTCGCTTGTGCCACAGTTTGTCGCTCGAAAATGGGCAATCATAAGTAGGCAGAACAAAGAATTCAGCGTTAGCAGCGTATGTGGGAGTAGCTTCTTTAGCAACCGGATGAATTCTGATACATGGTGCTAACGCGATCGAAATGCATGCTTGAGCTGCACCTCTTTTTTGAATGAAGATAAGCAGGTCGCAACTCACGAAATTTACTCTGGTTTACTTGTTCATTCCATAAATGTCACCTCTCACCGATTTTGTCATCATTGTTCATGCAAACTAACCTATGTATGATGAGGGCAGACAAGCTCTTTTTGAACAACGCAAACTTATCCTTATTTCAGCATTCTCAGAATGAAATCTCGCTCCCAGACAGATCTTCCTGAACATTTTGCGGTGCTGTAATGAAAGGATACATTACTAATCTTACTGGATGAAGAATGCTATTTTCACTGAGTGGAGTCGTTATATCTGAAGTTCAGAAACTTTTAGCCTGCAATAGCAAATGGAACGTTGCCCTTCCTTGTGAAGCACAGCGTAAAATTCGCTTTCTTCAAAAACCATTCGACGCAAGCTGGACGTCAAGTCCTTGCTGCATGTACGAACAAGCAGATTAATATTGCCTTCAACTACCCTACAATGCTTTCCATGGCTTCTCATGCCCCCTTATTTCAGATTACACGGTGATGGAGCAATGCCGCTGTTGGGATGTTGATGACATGCTGATGATTTTGTAGATGGTGCCTTTGATAAAAAACTTCGTCTTTATGTCGAGCTCTTACATGATATAATTTGTAGTTTAGGGCAGCTATTCATTATATTCAGGCCTAGTATATAATTGCGGCGTGTCCATCGACATCTCTGTCACTCTGCCTATGTACGCTGCCAAGTTCTTTGCGCATTAATGAGAATTCAGCGGCGTCAATCGCTTCGTTGAGAGAACTTTGTGTCGAACAGAATGTGTGATGTCAACAGAAATTGTGTCGAAGATGCAAATTCATTAACACACACCTGAACATAGCGTATCAGTCGGCATTTGAATGCCGACCACAACTAAATGCCAAAATGTCATTGTTGATGGCAGGAGTGAATTTCATTCGCAAATGGTGCTCTAACTTTCATCCCTTCCCTTCCGCGTAGATGCTACAACCTATTATGCACTCTCATATGTACCCTTCACCCAACACTAATATAACGTAACTTAGCCTTACCACTTTACAGTTCGCATATCGTTGGGTGCATGCGAGGAGAGAAAAAGACAAACAATTATATATATATGATTTTATATATATATATATATATATTCATATATTTGTATTTACATTTATATTTATATAGCCATCTTACAAAAATTCTGACAATAATCATAGGTTGGGGACAAACCAACACAGGTTAGGGTCTTTTCTCCAGGCAACGTTGTCTTTTTTGATGACACAGACATAATCATCTAAGCTTGAGTTCTTTGAACGTGGCCTTATAATGAGACGTTAAAATGTCTGCTTGATCATTCCAATGAAGAGTCTCACTGATTTCTGCTGCTCTGCAAGAAAATAAAGGCAAAGGCGCAAGGGTGATTGCCAAAAAGTTCGCCTGTGTATATCCAGCTCCTGTGACACACTTTCCAACTCACGGGACTCCATCGGCCGTTGTAAGCGAAAATTCATTGCTTTTCTAATGCAATGTTGAACACAAAAGAATCCACCAGAAACGGCCAAATATAGCAGCTCACATTTTAACAGGTGTCAATTCTGCTGCATGCATCCTCGATGCGAGGCGAACTTTTTCGTCGCTTTTTCAGCTGTTGTTCACTGTAGCATTGCTTGCTTACGTTTATTCACTGCATTCTCTGACTACATCTACTTCTACCGCTGTTGTTACTATTTGGCCAAATGGCAGCATGATTGTACTTTTCGATGATGTACTTCATAACAGACTGATGAAAGTTGTAAATGCAACCGAAAAGGTCGCAACGCAGCCATGATGATGAGAAAAACGTCATAGTTGCTTTCGCGTTCCTCGTTTTCCGGTGGCCATTATAACACGAGTTGAGGTTTATTTTATTCCCTGTTGGCTCTGTGGCGCTGTATTTTGAATTAACAACACTTCTTACAAGGCGAACGGCAGAGAAAACAGCTTACGTTTGATAAGGTGGTTGAGTTAATTAGTGAGAGGATTTAATAGTGTTTAGTTGCTGTTATTGTTGTTGAGTGTTTATGCCTGAGGAGAAAATCTCATCGTAGCACTGAACCTGATTGAGATGTTTCCCAAGCATCTTTTCGACGACGGTTGTTGCCACACTCCACGACTCGTACTTACCTAGGCGTTTGTCACTGAATATTTATCACGGATAGGAATGATTTCTTGCGAAATGCTTTTATTACTTTTTTCGCGGGTTCACAACTTGCAACGATAACGGATGGATTCAGAAAATTTGCAAAGTGATTAACGTCTCTAATGTGTCTTCAATCGCTTGCTCTTCAGAAATGCAATATTTTAAAAGAAGATATTTCTGCCGAGTTAATTTGGTGTCCTCAATGGGCTCCATCGAGTGACACTGACGAATTCTAGGGTCATCGCTGCAGTTGGGTGCATCAATTTCGTTTGAATGCGCTCATCGTTCGTCTCAACAGAAATTGTTTGTTCTCCATTTTCAACTCCCTCAGCGATATTTGGAGCAGACACTCTGATCTACGTTATGTGATTGGGCAAATATGACGAACACGCTTTTGGGAATTGAGAGAATCCGAACAGACGGATGCAGTGGTGCTTGTAGTCGAACACGAATTCTTTGCTTTCTGGGTAGTAGCTTATTTCCAGTGGTTGATGGCTTCGACTGGATGAGATGCTTGCAAATATAACACAACTGTTTCCATGCCGCAGGCGATGAATACATTTTTCAACAAAATGAGTCCTCGTGGATCTTGAAATAAAGCCGTCTCCGCACTATTACATGTGTACTACGCCCATGGGGGCGGATTTTAGAATGTGTCGTCTCTCCACGTGAGTGTTGCTCGAATTCGATGTCTGCACCTTTTAAGAAGCCGGTTCACACGGCATCGTTTCACCTCCTGCCTGAACTTCGAGATGATGATCTATTCTATAGAGTGCCGAAATGAGGAGCTGAGTTCGGGTTTCTGCAATACGTAGCAATTCTGTTCAATATGAATGCGAGCGACGTCTGTTCGAGAAACCACCGTATTTTTAATTGCTTTCTTCGCAAATAACATTGCACACAGCAACATATCTATATGACCCATATCGAAACGTCTCCTTATGACAAATATGTCTCTTTTGCCGGCGTTTTCATCGGCAAAAAAGACATTTTTTCGACAAACGAAATTCATTCAACTGCGCACTCATCATGCTAAAATATTTCGCACTTCATATGTTGCCACACTGTAAATTGTACTACACAATCCATTCAAGAAACATCAGTGTTATGAGACGATGCACCAAACGATTCGAGATCGGAATTTTCGTGTCTCTCGTATCCCATTACCAGCGCATTCAAACTTTGAACGGCGCCTACCAAAATGTACATCGATGGAAATTGCAAATAAGCATAGCTAAGGGACGCGAAGCGAAACGGACCTCGTAGAGTCGTTAGAAACTGCAAGATCACGGTTGATATAACCCCTTCGATGCCTTTCAGGTGGCTTTCTTGTATGCCGCAACATGTGTTCCTTGTTACGGGTATGCGGCGTTCCGATGCCTTTGAAAAATGTTCGCTCCATAATTGGTCGCCTTATTAAAGAACAGAGTTCATATACTCGAATCTGTCGCTCTTTTCAAAGTTCGTCTCTTGTGACCATGTCATGGTGTGTTTTCTTAAACAAGAATAGTGCAATCTATATCCTCGGATAATATCCTGAATGGTCTCTTGTGCATTAAGTGGTGAGCAGCGCTTAGTGCGCTACTTGCGCAACGCTGGCGAAGGAACTGAGAGATCCACCAATGAATACATTCTCATATTTGTGCAAAGGTAGAGCATCGGACTGTCGCCAGTCTCATTCTTGTTGTTAGGACAGCTGATAGTACCGCATATATGCCTGCGCAGGAAAAAAACACATCCCCGCTAAATTTGTTCTTCAGGAAAACTGACGAAAGCTAGTGCTGGCAGGGGTGCTATCGTTTTGCTCTCAACTGTGGATACTTCCGTTCGTAACGGGCAAGAATATATTCTGACATGTTCTGTTATCACTGTTCAGAATGGTCTTTACCAAAAGGCTGCTAAAAGAATACTGCAAAGCATTTTGGGATTGTTGCTAGCTCTGTATGAGATTGATGAAATACGGATGTTATGAACTTTCGTTGATGTATTTGTTCGCACTTCTCGTTCCGTATTCGGCTGTTCGCTGACTTTGCCCAAAGCTTTCTTTTGAAGATAATGGAAGCTTCGGGTACGCTTACCGCGCAGCCGGAAAATTATAACCAATTAGACGAAGAGTAGATAAAGCATTCAGAGATTGGGCAAAGTCAGGTGCAGAACATGGCCGACATATTTCGAGGGACATGTGATTGCAATCGAAGAACTAGTGTAAAAAACCATTCATTACAATTTTGCTCTTATCGCCTTCATTTATTGCACTTCGTATACCGATTGCACTTCTCATACCACAAAGCATAACAGCAATCCGCACGAGCGTTCAATAGGCTACGTACTTTTGCGCTAAGGCACAGCTGCCAGCTTCCGTAGCTCACAAATTGGTAGCTCTATGCTCAATGACTCCTTTCTCCGGCAGAAAAATTGCTTCAACGTAGTTGGCTTCAGAACTTCCTTGATGAGCTGGACATGTGTTACGTATTTGCGGCTCTCTATTATTTTCCAAACCGCCTGATGTTCACGATTCAGGATGCTGGCGAAGTTAGCGAAACCCTCTTCCCGTTCAACAAGCTCGTAAATTTTAATTGCTGCACTCATAGTTGGGGTGCCTTCGAGTACGGTACCAATGACTGTTGGAGTTTATATTTTTGAATGTTGTGCTGCTCGCACGGATCAAGTCAACATTTTCTCTCAAAAAATTTCTTGGAACTTAGCTATCTTTTGAACCTCTTAAGAGCTTGAAAAAGTTTCCACAGTGATTTTCTGGCCTTATACGACTTTCGGTGAAATCCGTCGTGCCACTCAAACTTTTAGGGGCGTTCTGCCAAACATGATATCTCTGCTTCAGTCCTTCCACGAACATTGTATGCTCAAACTGTTTGAAACTAATGTCTTCAATAACCTTACACTGATTAAGCGGCACTCAATCCCCTCTCGTTGTCGATCTAAGAATATTTGAGTACCATTTTTCAGTCCGGTGTTTGACTCCATTTGTGAGGCCGTTGTATTATCTGCTCAGGAGAGTATGTTGGTTTTCTGCATTTGTTAAATATGTGAGAACATATCATGCAGTGTTGCAAGACCTTTCTTCAAATCTATAGCCTAATCTATGCTCATTAAGGCGTTATGCCTCACATCAAAGAGAGCGATTTGACTGCATCCTCAGTGAATCCTCATGCTGGCTGCATTCACTGTACAACATGTCATTCCAATGAGCCATATGATGTGTTACTTGCCCTTAAAATGTTTTCTATTTGTTCTGGCATTCGCAGGTTATGTAATCTTCTCCCTTGCGATTCCGTTAATGCCACTTAGAAACTGCTTTCCTGCTGAGACACTGTTTGTCTTCTGCTCTAGAGTCGCTCTATCTGCCCATCGCCCCCGTAGATTATTTCCATTGTTCATCCTCTTTTGCGCAAGCTAACGAAAGTTGTAAGCATTGAGTAATTCGCTTTTAACTTGGCTGTCAAGTATCACACCTTGCTGTCACAGAGCTATCACGCCGTTGTTTGCAAAAATAACGGCAAATCTTGCTTGTCGTTTCCTGTGCCACTCACAGAAGCAATGGAACTGAAACAACCATGAATCAGTTTCTTCCAGAGCGCCATCGGAGCTGATCTTCATGTGAATATTTCGATCTCGACCACGGTCTTCGGAAGTAAGCAGAGCCGCATCTGCCAGTAATTTCAGTCGAAAATGGATCCTCCATTAAAAAAAACATTGGAAGCATTCACAACTCGGAGAGAATATTCGAATATTTTCATTTCTTGTCCACGAGCTTCTGAAACTGCTGACTAATGTTGCGAAATGCTTTGTGCTGGAATCCTAAAAAACGCAGATTTTTCTCGTCAGTGCACCATCCCTAACGTCGTGATTCCCTAGATCATCGGTTAATGAGAATGAATTAGAAATGTGTATTGCTTAAAATTCCATTCAAACCGACCGTGTGATCGTTAGGCGTGTTTTATTCGGAATGTGAATAATCGTGTTCCTCTGATAGTAGAATATTCTCGTTTGAGCTCTAAGTATAGCATTCTACACGTTATTTATTACAACGACTGACAGATTTGCATATCCCATATTTCACGTTGTGAGGCGGCATTCTTTCCCAGAGGGAACTAGCTATACATTTTGTAAGAGTTCATTTGCGAAGACTCCTCAGCATCTTCAGATGTGGAACACAGTGAGTGTCATCGCATTATTCCAACTAGTCGATTGCACCACTGAATCAATTCTTGAAAGTGTTCGCAGAATCCGTCGGGAATTATGCATATTGCAAAATTCCTCTCACCATGGTGAACCGTATTGGAATTGAATCACTGTCTCGCTATTCTCTGAGTTCACTAATCTCTTCAACTGCTCGAATCATATATATATTTTCCACTCTCCCACCATTCTATTGGTGTAGAAAAAAGTATACATTTTTACACACTGTGAAGTGTTAAACATAACAATTTCAAGCTATTCAATAGTTTTCAAGAGCTATTCGATTACTTTTAGCCATATTCGCGCTATTCGTGTCACTTGTCAGCCATAATGTGCACTGAAATCATTCTTGTAGATGCGTTATCACCTCATTGGAAGCGTTGTTCCACAAAATTCGAATGAAAAGATTTGAGAATACGTGAAAAATAGGAATTGTTTCTTTGGTGTTTTGCATCACATTGAAAAGGAAATGAGCTTCTCTAAAGAGCGAAGTGAGAACGAACGTTATGAGCGCGTTGCTGCACTGATTTGAGCTTATAATTAGCCTCATTGTACGTTAAATGTTGTTTTGCCAATCTAATAATGGAGTGCTAATTCATTGTATATATTGAAATTTTTTGTGCGGGAATTTTTTTGTTGCGTAGGAAATCTACGACCAGAAGCATTCCACTAACTCATTAAAAAATTGAACGAGGAGAAAAAGTCTGCCAAATAGAAATAAATGCTGATGAGGGTATTCAAAAAGAACCTTTCGTTTTTAGCATCATCACGGCCATGCAATTCAAAGCACCTTCAGCCACTCGTGGGAAGCATTTCGGTTCCACACAGCAGCAAAACAATGAGAAGAAGTGTGTAGCCACATAGTACGTGCACTTTTATTGTGATGCTGCTAAGCCTTCGTGAACTTCACAAACTCAACTGTTAGATATATGAGCAAAACAAGCAACGACTGGCAGACGAATGATCTGACCGAAGGCGATGCTGCGTTCTCCTTCTGCGCAACATTTCTTGATTTTTTTTGGACAGACACGTTATTGACGTCAGTGCTATGTTTGTTAGCGCATGTCGTTAGCTCACTACATCTGATGTGAACTCGCCAAGAGCAATAAACTGCAGAAAGCAGTCCAAAAGCTTTTTTCTTTTGGGCGGAAGATTACTACAGCCACTACGCTGCATGGGCAGGCTAATTAGTAGCCACTGTGTGGCTATTTTTCCATGCAGGGAGATTGGTTGGCTTTGCGAGCTGCAATGTACGGATGCACGACCCGTGTGCCGCCTGAAACCATTTGTATTCGTTGTGTTCTTTGTTTCCAAATTCAGCAACCGAGTTATACTTGAAGATAGTATAAACTGATGAAAAAAGTGCACTGATAAAAGAAGATGGTGAAGTAAAGTCTTCGTTTCAACGAGCGTTCGGAAAACCTCAAGAAGGGACCCAAAAAAATTATTTTCGCTATTCAGGTTGCGTTTCTTCAGCATTTTCTTCAATCATTACGGAGAAACGGCACCCGTGCCAGCCGCACTCACTTTTGCTTGGAATTTTGTGCATTAGTGGCTATATCATATGGAGCACAAGTTTGCACCTGTCGTACAATTCTCTAGGTGACATAAGCAAAAACGATGGGACGCTGCAAAATGACTTGGCGAACTCTTTCGATATCCGCCTTTCAAGTATCCCCACCTCCTCTGCTGATTGCAGTGGTGGGTGCATGCACCTAACGTATTTAGTTCGATGATTTCGTAGGATGGTTTCCCTGAAATATTTCGACACTGGCTGGCAGTCTTCTAAGATGCGAGGAAGTTAAATTTTGAGGTAGATGTCTGCAGAAGTTGCTTTGAGTGAACGAAAGTGGATAGGCAAACGTAGTAATGCTTTAGGGCTCAGACTGAAGGAAACGCAAAATAAGACATCGAAATGCATTGAGACCACATGGAAGGAAGTTTGAAAATGCAGACATTGGAACGCCATTGAAATGTGAGATGATGCGGGATGAAGAAAATATATGATGGTATGGTATTTATTCAAGAGTAGCATTATGCAGTGCTNCGAGGAGAAAAAGTCTGCCAAATAGAAATAAATGCTGATGAGGGTATTCAAAAAGAACCTTTCGTTTTTAGCATCATCACGGCCATGCAATTCAAAGCACCTTCAGCCACTCGTGGGAAGCATTTCGGTTCCACACAGCAGCAAAACAATGAGAAGAAGTGTGTAGCCACATAGTACGTGCACTTTTATTGTGATGCTGCTAAGCCTTCGTGAACTTCACAAACTCAACTGTTAGATATATGAGCAAAACAAGCAACGACTGGCAGACGAATGATCTGACCGAAGGCGATGCTGCGTTCTCCTTCTGCGCAACATTTCTTGATTTTTTTTGGACAGACACGTTATTGACGTCAGTGCTATGTTTGTTAGCGCATGTCGTTAGCTCACTACATCTGATGTGAACTCGCCAAGAGCAATAAACTGCAGAAAGCAGTCCAAAAGCTTTTTTCTTTTGGGCGGAAGATTACTACAGCCACTACGCTGCATGGGCAGGCTAATTAGTAGCCACTGTGTGGCTATTTTTCCATGCAGGGAGATTGGTTGGCTTTGCGAGCTGCAATGTACGGATGCACGACCCGTGTGCCGCCTGAAACCATTTGTATTCGTTGTGTTCTTTGTTTCCAAATTCAGCAACCGAGTTATACTTGAAGATAGTATAAACTGATGAAAAAAGTGCACTGATAAAAGAAGATGGTGAAGTAAAGTCTTCGTTTCAACGAGCGTTCGGAAAACCTCAAGAAGGGACCCAAAAAAATTATTTTCGCTATTCAGGTTGCGTTTCTTCAGCATTTTCTTCAATCATTACGGAGAAATGGCACCCGTGCCAGCCGCACTCACTTTTGCTTGGAATTTTGTGCATTAGTGGCTATATCATATGGAACACAAGTTTGCACCTGTCGTACAATTCTCTAGGTGACATAAGCAAAAACGATGGGACGCTGCAAAATGACTTGGCGAACTCTTTCGATATCCGCCTTTCAAGTATCCCCACCTCCTCTGCTGATTGCAGTGGTGGGTGCATGCACCTAACGTATTTAGTTCGATGATTTCGTAGGATGGTTTCCCTGAAATATTTCGACACTGGCTGGCAGTCTTCTAAGATGCGAGGAAGTTAAATTTTGAGGTAGATGTCTGCAGAAGTTGCTTTGAGTGAACGAAAGTGGATAGGCAAACGTAGTAATGCTTTAGGGCTCAGACTGAAGGAAACGCAAAATAAGACATCGAAATGCATTGAGACCACATGGAAGGAAGTTTGAAAATGCAGACATTGGAACGCCATTGAAATGTGAGATGATGCGGGATGAAGAAAATATATGATGGTATGGCATTTATTCAAGAGTAGCATTATGCAGTGCTGTACCTGACGAAGCTCGTGATGGTAGTTTTGATCTGAATCTTGGCCGCACTTTATCTCCAACTCTGACGCATTACTGAACGCCTAACAAATTGCTATTCTAATCTTCACGAATTTTTTTCTTTTGAGAGACTGCTAAACCACTGAATGTATATTGCTTTTCCACAGTTCAAATACGGTTTTTCCTTTATTTCCATTTTCAGAATGCAGAATAGTGTCTCTTAAAGAACGAAATCTCATCGTTCCAAATCAGCTGCTATAGAATCTCTCTTCATCGGACAAATAAAACTGTTATTTTGCTATTATTTTTACTCTTCTAATGAATGAATTTTTAAGTGATGATGCAGATGTATTGAGGTTCTGTGAACTCTTCTAATGAATTAAATGTCTAAAGACTTCTGTCCTTTTAAGTTTGCTAATGTTCGCGAGTGCTGAGTAATTTTTTCGTCGTTACTTCTTTATTTTGTTGATCTCGATGACAAAAGTGCTCATATTTCGTTGGTCGCTTCAAATTGTTTAACATCTCATATTACTGCTATTTCAATTATCAAATGACATTTGAACCTGCCCGTCTTCCCTTCTTCGATGTTTGTTTTGCATTTGACAGTTGAGGACTTTTGCCTTCACTGGTGATTTTAAAGAACCCGATAGTGCACAACGGTGGCGCATTTTGCCATTCAGTTGCATATGGGTGCAGTGCACAGCATACTTCAGAATGAGGTCTTGCTGAGAAGCGAATCTGTTATTAAATCGCCCTCAGTGACCAACATGAAGCACTCGGTTGGAACACAATTGCGGTTGCAACCGATGAACGAAAAGAAACGGCATGAGTTTGGATTGAGAACGACAGTTTTGCTTTGCATCAAAAGCTCTCTTTCAGTCTTCTTGTCATGAGTATCTTTTCTGCTCATGCAATCAAATTCCCAGTAACTTTTCCATCTCGAGTAACGAAGCCAGCGAACTAATGAATGACTGTTAATAATAGTGATGTGTGCACTAAGTAATCAAAAAACGCAGCAAAGTTGAGGGCAAGCTTTTGCTGACTGAATAAATTCCATTAGAAAATTCACTGAAGAAAAAGGCTTCAGAATTAAGGTTCCGTTAGAAAAGACGAACGAAAGTCTCGGATTATTCTCTTAATCATTCAGCCGGTATGAAAAGCACTTCTAGAAGTCCCATTTGCAGTCTGTCCAATAGTTTCATCACATCACCGAACGACCGACCTGCGTCTGTCAGACTGAAATAAACTGCCAAAAATTTTAGAAAATGTACATGCAACAGCCATCAATTTTTGGTCGCAGTCGAGCCTAAAATTGACCAAAGGCAGTATGCTGTAATCGAATTGTGGTTGCAATCAAAAAGCTCGAAAGAAATTAAAATTTAGATTTGGCCAAAGTTTACATCGCTAAGCGCCGTTCAGTTAGTTGCTCTCAGTATTTGTAATCGAGATTTGTCTCCCATCGCTAATTGATATTCTTGTTCAGGCGTCACTCTTCCGCTGCGTCGCTTTTCTGGTTTTTTTCTGAACTGCTGCCTCATAGCGGTCTTCATCGTGGTGCAAATTGCACGATCTTAGCAAGTAGGCGATCATAGCAGTGGTACAGCTTTTGGAATGAGGAATGATTGATTCATGGAATAATTGAAAGCGATTGAAGGAAAGAAAAGCAGTGTAGCTTCTTATTCCTTTGGTCACCTTTCGTATTAGCCGTTGTTATAAACGATAGCACTTCTCATTCAGTCAGTCTCTAACTTCAGAGACTGCAGTATGTAAATTTAGGGATTTGAAGTTTTGAGAATTCATTGCCGCAAACAGCAGGTGAATAGGAAAATCATGCGAATCATCTTTTCGTTGCCTTCAGTTGAGGTTTTAGATAGGTTTATTCTTTCGAAGACCTTCTGCAGGTCACTGAAGTTCCTCAGTCCATCGATGCAGCGATGTCTCGCTACCGCTTAGAGGGCCCTAATCATAAAGCGTTGCAATGAAGCGCGATTTTCAGATGCGATGCAAATTAAGCAATTCATCTCTCGAATAAATAGGACCACTTTTGAGTAAAGCGGAATCATCAATATGAACGGAGTTCGGATAACTGAAATGATTTGCGACGTTTCCATGGAGACAAAATTGGAAAGTCTGTTAAGAATGAACCCACAAAAACTGCACTTTTCTTGTGAAGATCGCGACCATTTTGTCGTTAATTTCACATTCGACCAGTGCTTCCACAATCCTCTACACTCTTTTGAACGACAGTCATAACTATGTCAATATTTGATGGTTACTTGCGTAGAGATGCTTTTTTCATCAAGTTTATGACTGTTTCTTAAGCCAACTGGGTCGATTTATAGCAGTTCGATTAGGAACTAGCAAATCGTCCAAATAGCTTTCCTCAGTTTATCATAGTTTCCTTTACTACTCCATTATGATCTTCGTTTACGAATATCGCAAAAAAATATGAGTGCTGGGCGTCGGTAAATGCGAAAAATATTGCAGTGGGAAGAAACTGATCTGAGTGCCTCGAAATATGAGATATTCTGTACTATGAGAGGATTAGTTGAACATGCGTTTCCTAAAGTGCGTCAACGCAGCTTCTCTGCAACTGAGTTCATTCGTCATTCTTATTGATTATAATGAGCACATTCGATTGTCACAATGTTGCGAGCTTTTGACATTACGATGCCGGAATTATACATGAACATGACGGTGTCATGAACACTATGAAAACAGCCTTAAAAATGATGGAAGGGTTATTGCAGCAGCTCAGAGCAGAACGTTTCATCGATGCGGAATAGGGAACAATAGAATCTCGGAATATTCAGTTTGACTCAATCGGCCTTCTAGGATTGTTCGGAATTGTTTTTGCACTTGCATCACTGTTTGCTAGAGCAAGTGGGTCGATCATGAGGAGCCTTCAGTGATCATTGGGTGAGGTGATAAAATATTACATGGAGAAGACTCTGCCTTCAAGAGTTGAAATAGCAACCTATTATTTCTTGAAATTGACCAGAATTCTCGTGCTCATCGTTCGATTTTGGGTAATGCAGCGCACATGCTTGGTCCTTCTAGTATTTCCAGCCTGTGAACGAATTCTTGCATTTTTTTATTGATGACTTTCATAATGCTGATGATTTGTAGGGAATCTTTGCAAATCTTCTACCATTAGCTATCGGCCTACTATCATTAGTTCGCACAGTGATAGTGAGTTCTATGTCAAAAGATGCCGAGCTTTCTGAAGGTTCGCCTGAGATGACGTGGTCTTTGGCTTTATCATGCATAGACATAATTTAATCGCGCAGTCTTAATTGCCAAATGAAATGCATCTGTTGTGCGTCATTATGACTTCTTCACTCATGACATTTAAGACTGCTGAAAGCGCACTTAAAGACGCGTTTTCATTTTCCCCTTTTTTTTTTCACTCGATTTGAAAGAAGATAAATGGAGCTGCAACTGAGTACTCTCGAAATACCAGTCACTTAACCAAGGTTTTTGCGTCATGATTATACGGCGTGGTTCCCTAGGAGATGGACGTCTACTGTATTTTTCTAGTTATGGCGGAATTGACCTATACTGATGCTCATTAGGCGATAATTGTTTGGTACCGATTGCAGTTTCTTGATGCGTTATTCCGAAATGAATGGAATATTTCTGAACATAAAACAATATATGCTTTCGATCGCGCAGCTCGCATATAGTGGTGCGATGTGGATGCTTGCATGATTTGTTTTTGAGGTGATTTCCAGGATGGCTTAATTAACATCAAGCAATACTCCTATTCTCCCATTGCAATCGATGTGCTCTATAAGGACCGAGCACTGTTTCTATGTATTTTAGTGCTCAGCCACTCAATAGGTGAACTTACACTTTGGTGTACTCGGCGCGAGAATGAGGCGAGTGGATGACGAAATGGGTTGAGCATTGCAATGCTTTTCCTTTTCGACACTCTTAAAAGTTATTCGATGATACCGCTTTTCTGCTTCAGCTTTTGCGTTGCGCGCTCCTTTCCATTGCGTAATAGTTGCGGACACTGTGAATGAATTGTGTGAGCGAGGCGTCCATGCATTCCAGCCGTCTGAATGTCCTGTACTGATAGGATTCACTAGCTCAAAACCATAATGCTAGGCATTCTGGTGCTTCTTAGACGTGCTCATTTTTCGCTCTCTATACTTTCGTGTTACAACGGCGTATTGCTTAAATGATCATAGCATAAGGCTTGCAATAGCATTTGGCATATGAGGCACGTTGCTATCAAGACAGCGATAACAAAACAGCGATGCTTATCCGTATCCGCAATTGGCTGCGCTCAAGGGGTTGACAATTCTGCTAGTCGCAGATATCGTCCTTTTTTGGGATCACATAGCCATTGGACGCCTTCACGCTACTGATGCAGCAGATTCACTCGACTTAGGCTATCTCCCTTGGTTTTGATGTTTGCGATCGTGGACAGAGAACCCAGCTTGGCGACAGCCGTTTTCGCTTCATGATCAACTGTTAAAATATTGCCATCTTGGGAGCTCCACCACTCTCATACATACAACTGAAGGTCGTAAATGATTGCAATTTCAATGAATAACAGGCATAACGGGCAAATATTACCCGCTCAAGCATACTTTGAACACTTTGAACAGCTGCGATTTCATCGATTTCATCGTTCTCTTCATCGATGCAGCTGGCAATTTTTCCATCTTTCGCAATCTTGAGCTCGTCGCATCCAAGCAACGCCTTGTAGACGTCGCAACGGATCTTCCCATCTTGTTGGCGGCCTGCCGCGTTCTTCCTTTCCATATTGCTATGGCCAGTAGTATATTGCCTAGGGGCCGACCTGCGGGCGACGTAGGTCCTAGCGTTTCTTCTTCCACGAGGTACCTACAAGGTAGTAGCGCCTGCGATCTTTTCCTGTGGACCATACTCGCCGTGAAATGAAACCCTCATTGGGTGTTGTGATTATTTTTAAGTGTTGGCGTGCCACCGCCAACCCCAGCCACACCCTGATTTATTTCGCCGCTGGTTGCTTCACGCCTGCTTAATCGACATATTCTCAGGTAACTGTCACATGTGACGGCAATTCCACGATCAATCACGGCATTGACCCAAGCACAGACGCTGAAGCATAGCGATATAAAGATCTGCTGACAATTATCTGATCCATCAATCTACGCATTATATAATTGCTGCTTCTACATACATCGTTTTCATATTCTTATAAATAGTTTATGCCCAGTTAGAAAATATCACAGTGTTTTGCTTTATCCAGAAGTGATCAGACCGCGAGTGGTTATGGACATGAATTCCAGAGGCGCTAACAGGCCTAACCAAACATTCTTAGGATTGTTCCGATTATTGCATGATCCATGGTGCTCTGTTTTAGATGCTCGATGTTGTCGTTGCATGTGTTGCAAAATGCGACTTTAGTTACTGCAATATGTTTGCAAATCTTAGAGTTGCATGAACATCGTTAACTGAAGTACGACTTGACGAGTCATATTGAAAGCTGCTGTCATAGTTTCGCTTGTTTTATGATGATAACCAGCAGACGCTTTGAATTTCATCAGCGGAACATTGACTGTGTCATGTATCGGGCGGGAACAAGAATTGCCGAGTATATTTCAAAAAGCATTTGCCTTGCAGCGATCAACGGATGATGAAGTAGCACAATGTGCAGATCTCTTTGTTAGAGGATTCATTGTTTGGCGAAGTATTCTGTGAAGCGCGGATTTTGCACATGAACGCCGTTGCTGTCCTTGCACTAGCGTCATTCATTGTCACAGAATTTCTCGACGTTTTCATCTAACTTTTCAGGAATGGTCTCACTTTATGGAATTCTCTTGCGAGCCTGGTATTTCTTCTTCAGTTCACTCTACTTTATTGTCCCACTCGCCGGTATTGCACTTAACGGATATGTTCTATTTCAGCTGACAAAAATAGCGAGGCAAGCCGTTGATGCTCTTTGTTGATTCATTCCAGTGCCACGATTTATAGAAATCGTCATGGCCACAAAACAGCTGCCGAAATCATAGCACGTATGCAGAAGCAGGTCATGAAGTTTGTCTGGAGAAAGATTTCTCCTTCTCTCGTAACACCTCAATAGAATACTCAGCTGAAATTTTTGCGCCTCAGCCCCATGTTAGTAGCTCCTGTGAACTCCATTTCCTGCTGCACAGAGCAGAAAATGACTTTTTTCCCATTGGCCTCATATCTCTACATACGCCTCACGAACGCGCAACCCTCGTTCCTACAGTTTACATTTTTTTTTCGGAAAATCTAGCATTATATATTAAAATGGATTGTCAGTTTTATGAACCTCGGGATACGCCGAATCAGTTGTTCATACTGACGCTCAAATCTGATGGCAATATTAATGCTCTGGAGGCTGTGGTATCCAGTTATATGCTTCGACACAGGATATACAGAGTACAATCGAGAAGTGGTTGTTGCTTGAAAGATGTTGTTTATCCTCTTCACTGTTACTCATATAATTCCGTCCATGTCGACGAAATGACCTATTATTTGCATGAAGGAGTGATAGAGTACATCTCAAGCATGTCCTCACCATTTTGCCAATCGTACATTGCGTACCGTATATCCCAGCATATAACCGAATACCATAACCTTCAGGCGATTAATGTTGTGTTCAGAACATTAGCTGAGCGCAAAGGCATGTTGACTCGGAAGGAGAGGTCAGCTGCTTTTATGAATTACCGAAACTAACGGTTAGCAGCCGCGTGTTATAATCCTATCTCAGCAACCTTTGTCCGGAAGAACTTCGATCCTCATTCGGATGTATGTCATGTTGAACGGCGACATGTTTAACCTAGTGGTCTTTCGCATGGTATGCTTCAGCTAGAGGAGACGAAATGAATGTCAACATAAAAGTATTACTTCATCAGTACTCGACAAATTATACAGTCGCAACTGTCCACTACGATATATTGATGTTCATCGATTGTGCTTTCCCGAAAAAAGGAAGCGAGTCACGCATAGAGTCTTATTTTGGGACATTTGGTATCGAACCTCTTCGTTTGGAAATAGCAGGAGCAAAATATTGTAGTTGCTTAAGCACGCGCGCCCCGTTGTTGTTATTACTCTATGCGCAAAGCAAGCGTTCCTGAGACTTGTGGTCGATGTGAACAGGCTTGGTATCTCCTCCAGCTAACAGGTGGGAATGGTGGACACTCAAATTGACACAGTATGCACTTTTGAACTCCACTTACGTCGCTAACTCGTTTCGGCAGCTGTCAACAGAGAGGATCATATTTCTGCTGCACTCAAGTCTTTGAAAGTAATCAACAAAAGATCGTTTTCTTATGACTCCACGATCATCGAAAGGAAATTGTGACTAATGGGGCGTGGTTAAATTTTTTCGCGTCAAAAAATCTTCGGCGCATTTTCAAGCTGAAAGCGTTTGGAGAAGCAAATAATAAGACTTAACACTACTGTGCTTTTGCTTTAGCTGACCTCGACGGTTAGTTTTAGCAGTCACCAACAGTTGATTGAATTATGTGGAATAGGGCCTTCATGCTTAACTCATTCAACAGATGGCACAAAATTTTACTGCGTGCCTATTTCTTTATGACGTCATTGAGGCGTCATGCTTACAAAGGTTCAGCATTCTTGATCGTTTATGATTAATTTGGAAGCCGAGTCGAGATATCGCAGCACACCCTAACACTTCCACTAAGCATAAAAAATTTCATGCATACTCAAGCTCATTATAAATGAAAAATTTATAAAATAAGCGATACCGATCCTCAAGATGAAGCCGCCACAGCAGGGAGGTGAACACGTGTGATTTCATCTACAGAGAAGGATGTGTCCAAATTAAACTCTTGTATGAACTGAACACTCATCAAGACATTCAATGCATTAGCATATCAACAGTTGTCTCAATCTTTTGAGCATTTTAACTGCTCGTCATTCCGTAATTGACTTCCACCAGCATGCTGAAGGAAATCCTTCCAAAATGAGAACCCTTCGATAAAAGCAAACAGGCCAGCGACTTCTTCAAACAGTTGTCCTGTTTGATGAAAAAAAAAATCCAACATGTGATTCAATCGCGATCGCTTCATCACATCTGGGCATGTTCAAAGAAAATAATCAGTGAGAAATACCGCTGCACTTTCTATGCAGCAATCAATTAGCTTAGCCCAAAAGGAGTCAGTGACATCCAATTATTTCGGCCGACTCAAAATCACTTCAATGAGCTCGTTTTGTGCGTATCTAAGCTCATGTTTTGTGATTCAAAAGCCGAGCGTGCAATCCGTTACTTCTAATTCGGTGGTGTCGACCGAACTGTCATGGCCGCGCTTATCCCTCGCGAAACAGATGAGTTCAAAACAATCATGCGAAACCTGACCCTACGATGTTGCAGGCAGCTTTCAAGAGTGTAACTTGGCTTTCTTTTTATGATACCATCCTCATATGGAACTCGCTTTGATAGACATGTTTAGCTAACCTGTTCGAGTTCAGGCACAACTCACTTCGCTTCGAAACTTCATCTGGCTTACCGCTTTTCGGTATGTCAGTAGGAGATTCGATTTGTTTATTCGCTCAGCTCACCCAGGCAGTGTTTCATTTCGCCGTTAAGGGACAGCTCACGGATCATTATAATACAATGCTGCTCGACTTGTTCTGCAAAGTTGGTTGTTCTTAGAAACTCGTTTGAATTGATTTGAATTTTGTTCAGAGATATCCATGAAAATGCTGTGAAGATTCGCGGAGTTGCGAAGATAGCCAAGCTGCATTCAATTTATGCCCTCGGAACATGACTCAAGCATACTAGGTCCGGTTTTATCTGTTTGATACATGAATGCTTTTTCAGAAACTTAACGGAACAGCGACATGCTGATTTCGGAAGAGTTTGAAATTTACCGGCTGAAAGGACACCACTTTCTGAATCTCTGTTCTTTCAAAAATGCTGGTGTTTCGCAAAATCATTTGGATTTTTGATGGCTTAGTTATGACAACAGTAAATTCGCATAGCGCTCACCAACAGGCGTCATAAGTGCCTTCTTGACCCTTTTGGTTCAGGTAACTATAATCCTCATTGAAATTTGCAGTGTTGTTCCGTTACCTAGAAAACATACATAACCGTTAATTGCGTTCTCCTTGCCTTCGAGTCCAGATGTCTCGAATATAACTTCAAAGCGGTTCACTACCTTTAGTCCACTCTGGAATGTTGCATCCCTCGTTAGCCTCTTCGTCTTATTCCAAATGTTCCTTGAGCAAAACGAAATACAGTTTACTCATATTGCGTCCTCTCAAGATTCCGTTGGCCTTTAGCATCTCGAGTAAGTTATCAAGCCGAAACTCTTGGAAGCCTCGTTTCCGAGTTGCTTGATTGCCTAGTTCTTGCAATGAGAGTGTCTGAGGGTTTCTGATGCTTTCTACTTTGAAATTTTTTGTGCACTTGGCGAACGCCACGAGTCGTTCGCACTTTTCGGACGTTTACTTTCTCTCCTTCTGCTTACTTCCTCTCTAAAAGCGTCTTATAACTTTCACATATATTTATTTAAACGTTTCCTTCAATGGAACGCGGAATATCTAAATAAATAAATGGATAAATAGGTAAGTAAATAAGTGAATAAATAAACAGGCTGATCGCCTCAGTCAGGATACACTTATAAATGGAGTAAGACGAGGTCAAACGGAATGTATCCGTTTGAGCGAAGGCGCTCTTTTCATGAAGGTCTCTCTTTACGCTTATCTGCACATTAAATTATGATGCTTAATGAACTTCAAATTTGAGATGAAAGTTTACATTGAAAGCATTGGAGCATCTAAACGCAACTCTTTTGACTGCGTTCGACTGTGTTGATTGTTTTGCAGGCGGATCTCTATTTAATGCATTCCACATCGGCGTTCTCAGTTTGGAGCTGGCTTCTGCTCTCATTATTGCGGTATACAGCCGTCTTTCATCCACTCAAATACAGGTGTTCATCGTGTTTTCGCAAATGAACAGTGAAACAGGAGAGGGGGACATCCGAAATTAAATTGTGCTTGTTCTTTCGACTCCTTCTATGCTTTGAGGTTTTCAGACAAGATGGAAGACTACTTCGAACTCCACCAGCTGACTGCTTTCATCCAAATATGCTTTGTGCGCATTCGAGCTGCCTTGGTTCTAAATGAAGCCTATTTCCCCATGACTCAGGAATATAAGTTCACTTACCTTGGGTGACCGTTAGTGAGTGGTTTGTGAACATCTTCAAGAGCGCAGTTTTTACGGTGGTCAAAAGAGCAGAAATTGCAACGAACTCTGATCAATCAATGAAAGTCACCAGATACCATGTTTTCTCCTGCAGTCATGCTCCTCTGCGGTTGATTCTATCGTGACACCGAATCAACTCAGTCATTAACAATTTCAGGAAGGCAGCGTAAAAATATCTCTGATCGTCATTTCGTCTTTTCCGTTTTCACAAAAGATTGTTTCTAGAAATATGTTAATTATATCAAGCATGCCTCGCGAGGCAATCTTAATCTTTCCAAGCGATGTGTCAACGAATAAACTGCACCGTCGAAATTCCCCACTTCTATTCGACGCTTCCGAAGTGATCCGCTTTCCATCGGATAGGTGAAATCTCTCCTGTAGAAAGATGTGGAATAGTTGAAGAATTCTTACATCAGAAAAGTTCAACTATGTCACCATAGTCCCGTGCACATTGAATTCTTTGTTATTTCAGGACAATTTGGAGACAGCCACGTTACGCATTATTACTCATTGCTTTGGCGTGTGCAACTCTCGAGGTATGGATACTTGCGTTCGTCTCATACAATAGTGAGTACCGCAGTTGCTCAGAGGATCCCGATGTTTCAACATCAAGTTTGCAGGTGGAGCACTCATTTTATCTTTAGCACTTTCGTGGATTTCTTCGTTTTACAATCGTATCAATAACTTCGTAATTGCTAGCTAGAGATAGAGTAACCGACCTCATAGAAACTGTTATCGCTGATTACAAACCGATACCTTACTTCATTCGAATAGATCAGCAATCGCGATCGCATGAAACTTTTTCGACGATCTGGTGATACTTCACGTTCGGTGGCACCAGCCCACAGCTTTGAGGGATTTATTTATCAGACAAGAATATGAGGCATTATGTAGGGGCTGCACTAGTAAAACAAGAGCACTTCACATATGCTGGACCCATCAAAGGCACGCCACATGTTTTTGCATTCTTACGAGATTTCCTAAAATGAAACAACATGTTGAGGCTGCCGTTTAGTCATAGGAAACTTTTGATGTTGTTGTTCTTTGTTCATATATCAGTCTTTCTGATCAAAACGTCTCGTAGACCAATGGATGCTTTGAAAATCACTCCTGCTGACAGGTTGATCTTTTGCTGTGTCCTTGGCCGTCTTTGATGGTCTCCTATTTTGCCACCTTCAAAGATGATGTTCATTCGTGATGACTTGATTGTTTTAGTGCTATTCAGCAAAAGCAGGCAAATGATATTCAGTTTATTCAGTTATTTGCGTTGGAAGTTTTCAGCAACGCTTGTATATGATGCATGTTTGAGCTGTTCACGACGAACTTAACCAGCCACATGAATTTTTCAATTTCACTTGAGTCCACGGTGATCATTTACGTCAAGCCGATTCAATGTTTGAATTATCACGCTCCAATGATGTTTGAAATGTGGCATCAAGCACTTGATTTTGGTGTGTTCAGGGAATTGCTAATCTGCAATCAGTAATTCAGGCTACACATATGATGGACATTACATTTTCATATGTTATTCCGGCATGTCTGCGAATAATTCTGGATGGAAAGGTGCTCACTCATTGCCGCAATCCATTCAAACATTCATGTGAGCCGTTGCTTGAAAGGCGACAAACAATTTCTGTGGCGCCCGGTAATAGGTAATATAAATTTTCTCTTTGGTTATAAACGATTGGCGTAATCAGAACTGCTAAAACACATATCATATCGATTTTCCTGCTTCATGCTAATCCCCTTTATTCGCAATGATAGGAACATGGAGCTATGATAAGATACTCAAATTTAGTGAGTGTCTTTAGCGAAAATAGGGCAAGTGCCAGCCGAAATCACG
>JAARMF010000141.1:25150-114079 GCA_022844705.1 Toxascaris leonina | reverse complement strand
GTTCACACGCGGATACAAGCACGCTCACACTCGCGGTACTTTCCGACACTCGCGGCACTTTCTGATTTCATTTTTTCTCTTACTTAGGAATGCCGCTCACCGCAAACGAACCATAGCACCGGACGAACATTATTCTGCTGCTGAAAGCAATGGTGAAGCGATGAATTGTATAGTGAACATGCCTCAGTTTTGTCTCAATTCCGCTAAGTCATCAAAATTCATGAAGCTTCCATTAGTTCTTTTTCAGTTATGCCAGTGAATCCGACACAGGTCGTAAGGCAACGCTTATTTTCACCAGATCGCAGGTAGCATTATTATCTATGGGCTATTGCTTATTCTAATTCGTGCCTATTCTACCAGCTATTTTTTGGATACCCAAAACACTTATGAAAAAATGTCGTCGCAACCGTTGAAGTTTCAAGCAAAAATTTGCAGTTGATGAGTAAGGGTTCAGATTGAACGTCATAGTGATTTTAAGGAATGTTACTTATAGGATCTGTACTTCTGGCAATGATATACTACAATAATTATTGTGCTTCGAAGAATAAATCAAGAGTCAGAAAAGTGAACAGTCGATCAACGCAATGACGCACATTTTTTTAATGAGTGAAAATGAACTGTAATAATCAATGTCCCACAGACACGTATTGCTGTTACTCAATCATATTGCAGTAACCAGGTTAGTTTAGGGAGGGGAAGTATGAGCGTCACCTTTCAGTACCGATGGGAATAGGCCACTGCTAGTAGGTTCGAGATCCTCACTAATCCTCGCTATTCGAGTGGGCGTTCCATTTAGCCATAAGATCCCCTTGATTCATTACATGGTTCGTTGCGAAGATATATGCGTTCATTGTCGTTGCGTTAATCATGGATAATTGTGCATTGTTTTAGTGCCCTTAGCTATCCAAATCAATTAGCCGCTTTTCACTACACCTAAACGAAGCGTTTTTTTTACCTTCGCAATCGATATCCTGCCTGCGACATTTGAGAGGTATCAACAATTTCTACATAAAATTAGTGTCTAAGAATTTTCAAAAGACAACATCCCCGTAATCTTCGTCAGCGTCGTATCGGTACAGTGCCGCTCCAATTTGCCGTCATGTTTGTTACAAGGGCGCTTCACAAACTCCGACAGTGATCTTGATTTCCTCGTTCCTTCACCGCACATTATCTGTAGGTTTCGATGAGGAAACGAGATTCGCAGTACAAAAAAAAGAATGCAATGATCATACGCTCTTTGGTGATCTCCGGTTTCAACCTCATGTGCAATCTCCCATCTCACGTTTTACGTGCACTGTGGACCTTCGAAAGCGGACAGGTTTCTCGAATTCGTTCTGTCAATTTTCTTTTGCAGAACCTTTTCACCTAAATGGTCAAAAGTGTAGTGAATCACTTTCTTTCTTTTCAACGTGTGTCAATGAAACAAACTTTGCATATTCCACCACCGGAATGCCATATAGGTGGTGTGTTGAGTGCATGGCCTGATGAATAAAAAGCCGAATAGGCACACTCATTATCTGCACAAATTAATATGAAAGAGTTTTCACAAAGAGCAGATGAAGGATTGAAACACGGCATAACACGCTTCACTGCCTCTAAGTTCACACACTGAAGTGATAGACAATTTCCGGCGAAGATCGCATCAACTACAAGCTATAACGTTGAACTTGATGATGATAGTCCCATTCGTTATATGCTGCGCTCTTCCACTTATGATTTTTTATTCATCCCATCAAACCCTTTTGAAAATAACGCTCGTTCCATATAATTGCCAACCTTAAAAGCACTCTTCACTCGTCTCAGTCGTCGAACATTTTTAATTCAATGGTAAACTTCCCATTGGACTTCCGCATATCGAATCCGTCGTTAAGCATTCACACGTTTCGATTGAAAGGCTATAAGCGGAAGTGAGATGCAGCAATGCGTTAAACGCACAAATAATAACATTCCAACACGACGTTTTTCAAAAACGCGACTTGTTCCCATCATTTATCACTTAAAAGTACGCTCGATTTCAAAGTGCGAGTTTCATAAGCTGAATTTGATTCTTTGCAGTCAAATATATGTCTCATCTGGAAGGTTTTGAATAGTATGAGCTTTAAGGTTAAAATGATGAATGCTTTCACCTGCAGACAAATTTTATGTGGAGAAAAATGAAGAAAGTGGTGTTCATGAATACCATGGATGAATTATCACTTATTCCATATCGATTGAGACGAGGTCAATGCAATAGTGAGGCGACGTTTTGAGGTGATATTCAACATGAATAACTGCATTTCAGGAAGTGATGTCGCAGGAATGGATGAAATACGTCGAAGGTGCGTTTTAATTCAATTGCCCAACAGTGAGATATTGTCCTTTCCTGCCACCGTCTCATCTCAATCAAATCTAAAGATATTCTAAAAATTCTTTCTTCTCTCCCTCTCTTCTAAACATCTAAGTGATAAAAAATATCAAGAAAATATATTCGAGTAATCGGCTTTGATTTTTTTGAATGCATATATTCGCGGCAATATCACATTCTACAAATATTTCGCCCATTATGTTTTATCAAGGTGAGTCATTACCTGCTTAGATCCATTGTTTGGCATTCTCAAACTTCATTGACGCCGAATGCCATAACAGAAAAAAATCCGATCACGTCGTTGCGAATTGGAATGTGTTAAGCCAATAACAGGCGATCTTTAATAGCACAGTAAAACGTCAGAAATTGCTCAGTGCTCATGCGACAAATTAGATGCGACAAATGGACGCATCTGTGGAAAATCTATAGCAGAGATATCAAGTGTAATAATTATCATTGAGACAGAAATAGGCACGACGGGGGCAGAGGAGAGTTTAAGATTCTCGCTATCAACGAATATCGAAAGCAAGTTGTTGATCCGCATAAATGTTACACTTGAAATGCGGTAACCCATATGGTAAAACTGTTTGAGAAATTCACATCGCACGTCGATTCTTACAGCCAAAACCTGGAAAAGCACATTATGTAAGCAAACAAAATGCTGTTCTATAGTTCTGCTCGGAAGGTCCATGAGATTTATAAATCATCAGCAACAAATAAAGCTTGTGCGGGAACGAGCGCATGACCGAAATGGTCGAAACAATTCTACAAAGATTTCAACATTTTAACGGAAATAAATGAATGCATTTCCTATTGGATTTGAATGCTCACCTTTGCTTATCATAGAGATGCTTGTTCATCGGTGCATTGGATATTAAGCAAATCTCGCGTTCTCGGTTATGTATTTATGCAGATTAAACTATACAGTAGAGAGGCGTACATAGGGGAACGCATGTGAACAAATTCAGCGATGTTGTTATCTAATGCGCATTGCAAGTATATATTTGTATAGGCGCATAAAGTGAGGCATAAACCCTTGCAAAAATTGGTGAAGTTAAAGATGTGATGTATCATATTGAACATATATATTTCAGCAGGAAGTCAGTTACTCTACTTCAGTCAATTTACCTGCAACGCGTTTTATTTGAGCACAACGATCTATGAGACAACATCGTTTAGTGGTCGTCCAGTAATTACAACATCGAATAATTATAGCCAAGGATTGTATAAGAGCACTGCATTATCTCAGCATGACGCCACAAATGATGATATATCCGCTAAAAATACAATCTGTTGCACATAAGTTTTTCAAAATTTTCGCATGAGCAGAATGAAGTGCTTCTGTTTATTGAAAGAGAAAATTGGAGAATTTCAGATATTAATCGTGCAGTGACTTTTATAAACAATCCACTTTCATTTATTGTCCTCTTATTGTGATATTTTTTATTGTTGGCGAACTAGTTCGTTGACAATCTCTGTTGCTGGATAGGTAAAATTGAATTTGGCGCAGTGGATAATGCAGACTGGTTTTTCGATTGTTCGGTGCGCAGAATTCTTCGAGAGTCTTTCAAAAAATTCGAAATCTTGCAAAATTCAACTGCTACACTCGAAACAAAGAGAACTATTGTTTGATTAGAGCAATAAATGAATGCATCGAGGCTCGACCATTTGTGACCATTTGTGTTACCGGTCTTTTTTTTGCTTCTTTGAGACTCAGTGAGAGACCAATGCACAGATAGACGCCAATTTTCCTCACTGTCTCCTTCTTTAGATCTTCGAAAAAACCATCCGCATCTCTATTGTCTTCAATGCGCTTTGTCAGCAGCAGCTCCGTATAAGGCTAGCAAACCAACCTTTCCGTCATTGGCCGAGGGATGCACCGTGATTACCTTGACTGGTTAAGTTTTCGTGCGAAATCCCACTCTTCATCTCGCATATAGAGCTCTCCCATCCTTTCATTCATTTCGCATAATTCAGTCCTAATCCTGAAATATTGCGCCAATGTATTCCCATCTTGCTTGGCAGGAAAATGAAGAGCAGAGAACAGCCAATTGCTAAAGCATGGCACCTTCCTTGGGAGCCTGGCATTGAGAGGTTTTTCTCACTATCACTATTCTCCACCGTTTTGAATCGAAAACATTTATAACACGTGCGGCTTCACGGATGCCATGGCTAATTGCTACTGTGTTCATAAATATTATGCTTCATTGTCTTTCCTCTACGGAGCTTTGTCCCCTTATATTGAATCAGTGATTCTAACTTGACAAAACCAATGATGGCAAGTTGATATCTCAATCATCTCATGTAAATATGGGTATTTCGTTATTTCTTTTCACTCATTTCCTTGATGTATGTTGTTAACATTTAAATGAAACGCTCACTGTTTGCTCAATAATGGCCTCGTGAATAAAAATCGTACTTTATTGTTCATTCTAAGGGCACTGAATTTTTTGACACAAAAAGGATGCAACGTGGCTCGATTTCGTTTTCAAGGCTCTTGTTTGCCTCATTCACCGGTTTTTCGAGGAGATCGGATCAGAGACCACAGAAAACTTGAATAAATATTAAGCTGTGTAGCTTCTTTGATGCGCAGAATAGCTGGACGCATCCTGAACGTTGTGCACAAAATACTGTAGCAACGAACCAGTGGCGTAGCCTCCAAAACCTGAACGTTCGATTTTGTGATCGCTATATCAAAAACTTCATCGCTTACAGCACTGCCGTAGATAGGAGGAAAACGCCTGAATGAGACAGCTGACGTCGAGAATCACAAGAAACGGGAGATTGTGGCAGTTGATAAGTAAAGCACTTTTACATTTGGCAGAACCTGGCACACTTCTTCCGGCGTATTCCTTTCCTCTTCAACATGAAATATTTCGACGGTGATGCACTATCTCAAACCGTCCATTCCGTAATCATGTTTTCTACTAACACAGTCACCGTATGCGAAGTAAAGGAGGGTTTAAGCTAGGTGAACGGCATCGCATCAGGACACTCCAAAAAAGGACTAGTTTTGAGCACGCGTCAGGGCTACAAGATGTCCATTCAGAAGATATGAGTCGTGCTGAAGAAAGATCGAGATCTCTTGTGCTTACTCCTTTTTCACTGGTTTAAGCAGACTCCTCTAAGACCCGTTCATGGCAACATCGTTATGCACGCCTATATTTCGTTCGCGAACCTGTTATCACCTACAGTTGCTTCAATTTGATGAAACCAGGTCTGTGAAGATAAAATATCACAAATGTGCCTCAATCCATGAGCCAATGACATTTCCCAATCATATTTCTCATGATTCTCGTTGATAAAAGTTTCTCAGTGGCGCATCAAACATCGAAGTTCGATCTTTTTCTGTGTAAAGAGCCGAAATAAGCAGATGTTTGGTTATAGGAGTGACAATAGCGATCACAAAATAAAGCACTTAAGGCACTATTGAACTGGTTCCCGAACATTAGCACAACGAGCTGCTCCATTTTATTGAACTGGCTCTTGAACACTGGCACAAAAGGCTGCTCCACGGAGCAGGGGCGCATGCAGAAAAAAAAGACGTGAAAGGCTGGAGCTGAACGACTTGAACTTTGCTATTTTATAAAGATATTCATCCACGTGCAGTCATAAGGTGTATCAGGGTCTGATAAAATTAAAAATAAAAAGTTGCGGGCATGCAAAGAATCGAGTCGTACCAGAAGTGCGCTCTGTTTTTCACTGCATTGTTGCAAAGGGAAAATACTCTGNTTGTTCCTTACGTGTCTAAGCAATTGAATCCCGCAAATGCGATCGTCGCATACAAAGGTAACGGCAGCGCGAACAATGCTTCAAATTGCAGGAGCATATTGCTAATTCCTTACTTGTCTAAGTTCCTTGAACGTTGTTTGCTTAAAAGAACTCTGTATTATGATGAAGCCTCCAGTTGTTCCTAACAACGACTCATTTAATAGGAAGCTTAAACAAAATGAATCTCTGAATGAAAAAAGGCCCTCCATTATGAGTTGAAGCAAAATTGCAACGCTCTCAGGCGGGCATATACTTCCCCAGGTAATGGGAAAACCCTCCAATCAGTGAAAAGATCTTCGGCTGAACAAGAATTTACTTGATGAAGCAAAAAAGAAACTTATATAATCCACGCATTAGCTCCAGGAAGAGGCATCAATGTCGGAGTGCGATATGGTACTATCCCATCTTATCTCCGCTTGTAGGACTTTCATCTTTCTCGGTCTCAGAAAACTGTCATCTGCTGGTAGAGCTGCTGTGTGCACAGGCAATGCATAAAACATTTTGTAACCATAGGGAGCAAGAAAGAGGAAGGAAACGAACAGTGTTTGAGTAATTTTAAAGGAAGAAGCATTTAACGGAAATATCGCTAACCTCGCTAAATAAGGGCTTTGGAAAGTGGTTGTCACTTCACAACCACTTTCCATAGCCCTTATTTTCGGTCGTTCCATTCGAAATTTCGAAAATTCAATTATCCATTATTAGATCCTAGCTTCCTTGGATCTTGATGTGTTAAAGCATGGAAATTTTCTCAGAGTGTGCTATATTATCCCTACTACTCCGATAAATTTATTCGCTGTACTTTCCTTGACAGCGATTAAACAGAGATGGAATTGCGCCGCTTTCTTGTCGATCGCCCACCGCCCCAAGCTTTGCAATGCTTTCCAGTGTTAGATTCGTTGTTTCACTTTACATCATTTTCATAATGAACAGGTGAAGTGCCAAAGCGCCTCATGCCGTCCACAATTCTGTTCTGTATCGTATACTTATTCGGAAACAACGTAGCATTACCACAGCCATTTCTTGCATCATCGCTGAAGCGAACCCTTTTCATAGCAATCAGTTTGGACAACTCTCATAGCAGCTATACGTTGTCGTGCAAGCCAACCTGTCCAATACAGTCACACTTATTGGACTTCAACTGCAGTTGATGTATGGAATAAGCTGTGTTCCAACGCAACGGCATACCAAAATATCGCCTCAATGCTCGACTGCTCATTCACTGCACCTCAATATGAATACGACACACCACGGCAACATAAATCACCTAGAAAGTTCTCCTTGTAAAATCGAGCATTTTGAGAAGGGTAGGCTGATAAACACTTCGAAAGATTGATGTGAAGATTTCCCACCCTTTCGCCGTAACGAAATCAGTAATATGTACTAGATCTGTAATGATCAAAAGTGAGATAGAAAGAAAACTGATCAACGAAGAACTGGATTACGTGAAACTACTCAACGTAGGCGTGCAACTAAGTTACATGGGATAACTACAAAGTTGCAACCAACAGTTCTGGGCAAAGATTTGAAAAACGACTTCATCAGTGGGTACACCTACAGCTGTTAGAGCGATTTCCACAGTTTTTGATCCCCCTCCCAAATTTTCCTTCATGAGTTCACTGCCTGGTCGACTAGCAACTTTTTACTTGATCATCCTAATCCTCTAACTTTAAGCTTCAGTTTTTTGCTCACAATGACTTCACAATTGGTGTGCTACTTATGCTGATTGCAGCAATCTGCCAACATGCTGTACTAATCAAACCACAGATGTATCATCTTGTGCCAACCATATAACTCAAACCATAACAGATGTCGTCTTGAGATAAAAATTTTCCGAGGTAACCGCTCGATCGTTCACAACGTCGGATAATTTACATTCTCAGTTTTCATATGAATAATGTAGATGTCTGTGCTGATTCAAGAAAAGGATGGATTCCCTGTGTGTCCGATAAAACCGCATATCTAAAGATGATTTCCTGAATGGATTCCATATGCACGCATGTTCCAGCTGTTCATTTAGTATAGAATCCACAACTCTCCAGAACAATGCCGCCTCCCTCTTATGCGTACAACCAAAGATCTCACTGTGTTCAATGCGAATGCGCGTTCTGGATGCCAGCCGCAGGAATTATGTCATACCAACTCCATTCACATGCAATTACGCGCAAAACCCACAATTCTTCAAGAATTGTCTACCGACGTTCCATCGGAAGGCGATTTAGCGTCGTATGCCGAAAAGCGTGAAGAAGGTCTCTAGATAATGGGAAGCGTTTCGGCAATTTGCATGCTCATCTAGAGGCGTATTTTTCCGCAACTTTTTTTCAGGGGAATTCGTCATATGCCGTATTTTCCTAAACACCAGTTCAGCGGAGCGGTCAAGTTTCCCCACTCTTATTTGTTTGTCAGAGCGGCATGCGCCGTTTTCTGAAGTAAATCTCCTGATGCAGAATCCGAGGTGCATCATATATAACAGGTATTGGATTTAAATCCGTGACATGGTTGTCCCACACACTTCTTAGATCGGATAGCAGCAGGTAAAACACGGAATGCACTGCAGTCTGTTCCGTTTGAAAACTTACTTCGGGGCGTGTTTGCCTTTCAGCTTTTCTCGCAATATGGTATCGGATGAAGTCGGAGTAAAACAGTTCAAGCTTTCTATATCTACTGAAGAATTTCAGGCAGGTGTTAATCGTTTTATGGCGGAAAGTGTCACTAATTCTGCAGTGTCTCATTTTTTTCGAATAAATTGAAAGCTGTCTTTGGTGCCAAAATCAACATCTTCATCACATTGATCGTTCATTTTTCACCTCAATGTTGTCTCATTCATCTCCAACATAAAAAAGAAGGCAGATGATGAAATGAAATTCGTCATGAGAATGTAGATGCGCTGTGTTAAAAGGTCTAGCTGCCACTACAGTTGAAACTCCTTATTCATTTGAAAATGTGCAAGCAAAACTGCCAATAACACCAACAAATTGCTTGCACCCTATCACCTAAATATGCAATCAAAATTTTCTCTTTCAGCATCTTCTTCCAGAAATGCCTACTGCTCATAATGTTTCCGAGCATAGTGCGACTAGACATCGGGCACTCTCCAGTAATTCTTTGCGATTTATAATGCTTTTGTTGCTCTCCACTTAGCATATACTGATTTGTTGTACCGCCAAGAGGTTCCCACCTAACGCAACAAATTCGACACCAATGTTGCATTGTCCGAACTTTCTTAGCGTTTCCTGTGATACATATGCAATAGGTGCATATTGTTTGAGTCATTGCAGTGATTTTCCTCATTAGTATTACTCTTTTATTATTCTTATTGAAGAAATCGCTCCCAACAATACGCTTAGCGAATGGGAAGAAATGCATTGGCTACTGCATGGAAGTGCGGCCATATTACTGCGTCTGCTAACTGAGAAAACCTCTACAAGAACTAATTTCGAAGGTGGCATATGTGGACTTTTTAGATGGATTTTGCTCAACTCCGAAGGAGCTATTTCTGATGCCAGAAGATTTTCCCATCATTCAAGCAAAGAGAATTCTGTAGTTCAGACGAATTTGCAAGAAATATCAATACGTTCAATATATGAGGTCAAAGGAGGGTTAGTTTCCTTGCCAGAACGACACCTGAACTTGCAGAATTTTTAGGCTACCACGTCGCTTGCAACAATTACGACTGCTGAACACCCCACGATGAGTGACAACGCAAAAGGTATTAATAGTGTCAGCGGAGTTTGAATGAATATGAAGATTTTTCCCTATATTGATATCACGACTTCCAAAAAACAATTTCTAGTCAGAGCATATTCGGTTGCATATTCCAGCTTAAAAGCTTGCATATTCCAACTTAGAAGCAAATTAAACCATAATCACCAAGCTCTCGTCCGTCATGTTTGTGAGAAACGTTGTGGAAGTGTTCACTTCGTGTATGCATCAAAATTCTCCCTTCTCTGCATTTCGCCATATCCTGATGCTACTATGCGTTCATATTCCGAAGGAGGAGGCTTAAGTGATCGTGAATGAAACTATAGCTTGCATATGGCAACGCAGATTGCAAGATGTCATGTAGGATAGAAGATAGCCTTTGTCGGACGAAGAGCACTGAATAGGACATTGCCCTGTTGATCAATCGTGACGACTTTCTCATTGCCTTCAGTTATTTTCTATGAATTTTATATTCGCCTCCCAATCAGCAGAAGTTATGAAAGTGGTCATCTCAGCGAAGGATTCATCAACAAAGTGAACAATTTCCTTCTTCCACAGTGAAAGGACCATACAGATGCGATAGTTCGATTAAACGAATTTCGACCTAAGAGCTGCCATTCACTGAAATGCAGAAGTTTTTTTTTTTGCGCGCAATTCTTGGAGCGTGATTGCGATAAGCGAATTATTACGCGGAAATTGCTCCCTTAGATTGTTGAATCGTTGGCATTCAAGTGAAGTTTTGGACGTGGAAGTTCGTCATGAAGCCCCCATTGTGATATATCCGAACTCAGAACATTGTGCCACAGAAATGGCCAAAAGTTTCGTATTGTTGATGCTTGCTCCATGCGGGACAGGTATTGCGGTGGCAAGCTCCTCAATCACGATGACTAGCGAAAACTTCCAGCACTTCAATTTCAGAAGGAGAAAACGACGGATCTTGGAATACTCGAGCTGCAAGCGATTTCGACTCTAGCATTGATGTGCGACATGATGACGAGTGCGCTTCAACTTACTTTCACCAAAACAATCCGTGGATTGAAGATTTAAATACATTTCAAGTTATAGCGAGTTGTTTTACCACAACCTTGAATCCCCACACTCGGAAATGTCCGTCTTAAGTTGACACCACGCATCGTCCTTTTTGACTTTTGCTATTAAAATCAACTGCGAACATGTTCCACGAGAATGTGCCAGTTGACAGCCGACTTCTATTTGTTCCGAAATCCTTGTAAGGCTGATTTGGCCTTTCATTTGCTTTATTAATTATTAAGGGCAAGCGGAAACAGCTTAGAGTTCCAATTGAACTCACACTCTCCTTAGTACACTCGAAACTGAAACTGCTCATTGCAGCAAGCAGGGATTTCAATTTTCCGCCATCATAAGAGTTATTTCAGATGTGGTTATCCATATTCACTCTGCGCGTCGATCGCGTCTAGAGCTGAATGGGCTAATGAGTTTGATTTCTTTTCAGGAACCAGTTCCATAAATCTATCGTTAGTTCAACATTTAATTTCATCCGACATTTATACTTCTACAGCCTATGGCATCATTTTTGGGTATGAACAATAGATATGTCCCATTATACAAATTTTGATGGGAATTCCAAATGAAATTTAATACTGTAGTTGTAGAAATGAGCACTCCGGCAAGTAGCGAATTCTGCAGAATAGAACCACACTTTTAATGTTGGTCGTGAATTGTTGAAGCAGCACATATCATTACACGAACAGGAAAACGAATAAGAATTGCGTGATAAATGTAGATAACAGAACTTCCGCTTGATTACTTTTGCCCCTCAGCAATGCTATGAAATCTGTTGAGTGGGCAGTTCCCGTATGACTGCTTGCGTACTATTTATCAAATTTTGAAGTTGGGATTTGCTTGCGTTTGCAAGAGAAATTTTCACTCCATTCCACAGCAGTGCAGAGATCAAAGTGCATGCTGCAGATAACTTCTTCTTACTGGGACTAGTTGCTTCAGATGGCTATGCAGTACTTCTCGTCTTTTAGCTATTTTTGGGTCTTATCAATGCTATTTCAAAGAGCTATCTGCCTTTACGTGAAGTTGTCAGGACCCCCGAACGATGACTATGGCGGTGACGGTCATATGTACGACATCCCTCCCAAGTGTATTCCCTTCAATCATTCCCGGATGTTCCATATTAGCTGTAATATGCTATTGAGCTGGGATATTCAATTCCTGAGAACTCAGTGGCGGCAAATGCGACTTTTGCGTGCTAATTTCCAATTCTGCTTTCACTTGTAGTATGAGGTGCTGTAAGGCCGCATGCCCTCACCTTGATCGTATCGACAGTCAGTCAATCTGATCGGTGAATTATCAGAATGCCTGTTACGTTGAAGTCATAAGTGCTCTTCCTCGTTTGTTCGGATTTTGCAACAGCTCAAATGGCTTCATCTCTGTCCTCGAAATTTGGCACCGGCGAACGATGTGCGCGGCCGAACTTGTTGCTATTAGCTTATCGCTAAGCTGTTTCCTTCTATTCATCATGTCAACTTCGTTTCAGATTGAGCTGAACAGCAGCATGGACCCTTATCTAGGTAAACTCTAACTCAGAATACTCCTTTTGCAGCTGAAAGTAGTTNGGGGAGGGGGAAGAAGTAAAATGTTTGAGTCAAAACACCGCGAGCATCGATATTTCATATTCGGAATCCGTTGCTGCACCCTTTGTTAAAGCGATCGCAATCGTTGGGTTGATCACCTGATAACTTCTTGATTATCATCAGCAATATACTACATGAATAGTGGCATAGTAATGCAATGGAATGATGAAAAGTGCTTTTCATGAAAAAAAAGCAATAAAGGAATGGACCTGCCCTCTACAGCTAACAAAAAATGCTGGCTTTCCATAAGTTGCGATGCATTAATCGAGAAGCGACTGTTTCAGTTGACTCATATACCTTGTTGAACCGAACCGAGACGAGGTTGGTCTTTAGCCTCTGCAGAGCAAAGATTGCCCGTCTTTGCAGTTCATGAATTGGAATATGGTGAACTTTAGCTGCAGACTGACCAGACATTTTTTATCAAACGTCATAATAATGAAGAATTCAAAGGCAGTGAAAGAGTCCGTTAGTATGTAACTCCAAAAGTTGTGGAATGGATTTTTGGTAGCATATTTGCCCCTTAACGAATCCACCATGGATCGACATTAGTACTAGATAGCGCTCCCACCATTCACTTTCTAATCTCTTCGAATAAGCGAAATCAAGCAATCGGCCGCCATGAAAGACGAGAATTTTTAAGTTGATTAATACTATGGTGAAGCGAAATATTTTTTCATCCAAGCATCGTAATGAACTCAAAATCGAGGCTATGCAAGTGAAAGTTTATCATAGGGCATTCAGTGCAATCGTGGTGAGCCATTTTGCCATATTTGCTTCAAAGCAGGAAAACAGACACAGCTATATGAATAAGGGCGCAGCGAGCCATCTGTCTGTCAATGGCGTAGTGAACGCAGAGATCCTCTTTCATTTGAAAACAAAATGAGCAAACTGATCACAAAATCTCGAAAGGTAGCACGACAAGAAACTTCGAAGTTCTTAGATGATCCAGGTGGAAGTTTTCAGACGATTGTTTCATCGATTTCGTCAGAGCGTTTTCATCAATAAAGTTGCGAGTGATCTAGGTCATTGATCTAAGCTCTAAACTGTGGAAGTAATATACCTGTGCGGGCGAAGGAGTATGTTTTGTCTGCGCCGATGTCGATCTAGCTGATCGCTAGCACAAATATTTTAGTAATAGAGGACAGCTGAAAGCTCTGAGACCCGCGCGAGTGACTTAAAGCTAGCAAAGGTAACTTATGCAATTTAATATTCGAGAACTACTCACCATCTTTTTAGCGCAATGCTCAGTTGAAGGGTCCATCGACTTTGAATACCTGTAGCTTGAACAATGTAGTGTCCAGAGCAGACAGTTTATTCATTCCGCTTTACAACGACACAACTAAGCCATTATTACACGTCGATTTCGCTTTCTCACAGCTCTATATCTCCTACAATCGGAAAGTTCCGATCGAAGAGATTTATTATCAGGATTGTTCTTCTACTGTTATTATCCTTCTGGTGCTCCAGCAGGTTTAATAGTGCGTTCGATGCGATAACCACCAGAAATGCTCCGATTTCAGCTCTGAAACAACACAGCCCCTGACGGTGAGTGAGGTTTATTTCTTAGTTTTCGAGCTGCCATGGATAGATCAAGATGCGCTGAAGTTTGCACGTTTGGCTTGATGTTCTTTGTAATTATTCACATTCTTGTGCTATGCAAAGTGAAAATTATTCACATACTGAGAGTGCCTTCCTGTCGGATAAATAAAACAGCTGATGGCGTCGATCACATTCATTGTAGTGTTAACTTGCCAATCGGGAATGCCCTTCTTCAACAATACACGACTGTTTGAAAAGATCCCCTTTTGCTTTACTACGTTCCTCATTTTGAAACAGATTGGTGAAATATTATTGGCGAGCATTCTCGGTTGCATTGGAGCGGTACTCTTCGTTACGGGAAATGTTCTCGCTCTGAAGGAGCGCAATGGCAAATTGAGGAGATTTCGGAAGATTCTGGCAATAAAAGGATACCAACGGGATGTCAATGGTTAGTTGATGACGCAGAAATCCGTAAAGGTGGAGTTTAATATCGGTGATGCCGTCTGAGAGCGTGCCGAGTGCTGTGGTATGGATTAATGCCAGCAGTAGCAAGAAGAGCGAAACTCACATAATCAAATAATTAGAAGGGAAATTCTGCAAATTTCTTGAAGGTGAATTAGGCCTTCACATGCCGATGGCAACTATTAGCTACAAAGGCTTTACTAGCTTCTTGCTTTCATTTCAGCAACTCCAGTTTTCGAAAACTCACTCAGTAGTCAAAATTCTTCATCATTTGAGTGGCGTGATAGCTATAGTTCAGCGAAAAGCATTCGTTTCCTTCACTTCACATCATCATCTACTGTAGCTATCATAAAAGTCTCAGACACAGGAAAACTGAAGAAGGAAACTGAATAAAAGCAAACAATTCATGGCTTTTTATTTAGTTCTTGACCGGTCCTTCACACCTGTGCCTTCGGGTGAATATGCAGATAGATATACGACGTTTTTCACAGGCTATCCCATTCACCATACGCCCAAGCAAACGAAAAAAGTTGCGCTCAGATTTCGTGATGGGTAACTGGTTGATGAAATTCTGAGTTCATGTAGTAGATGTCTGAATCCCTCCATTGTCGTACATCAGCTACATCCTAGTAACAATATTAGCTACCACTGCTTTTAAGCATATATATGTCCGATACCTTCTCATCTTCACTTTAGTTTTCCATCTCGCACCTACTGGTAACTCGTATTAGCTGCATCAACTCGACAGGAGATTGTTGCAACATATATCTGCTGACGAAAGAGGGCATTCTTTTCAACTTATTGCTCTGCCTTTTGATTTCTGATGGATAACGGTCTATTCTGCAAGCTAGTTCCCTGAGGAGAATTGTCTTGCACAGTTATGACGATCTTTTCAGAGCACCGCCACATCGTTCGTCGTATCTCTGATTGGAGAGATTAAATAAGGTTTCAAATTGATATTTCATTTTATCTTAAAAAATGACTCCGCTTATCTCAGCAATTGTTTCCATTGAAATAATAGAGGTTCTAGTGTTATCGAATTCGAATTACGTGGAATTATTTTGCATCGGTGCTCAAACATCAGTTGCGAAATGGTCATTTAATACTCCGTTAAAATACTTCATCCTATTTTTAGATATTTCGCGGCAGAGTGCCGAGTAACGATATGTTCGCAATCTGTACCTCTTCAGTCTGCTGGTGTCAGATGTATAGATACCGGAAGTTGTGTGCTACGAAAAATCTTTAATAAATGTCATCATGACTTGGAGGTGGAGCTTCTCAGCAAGAAACGCTCGTTACTGCAAACAGACCGAAAGGCATTTCATGCCAGATTGTGCCGAATCGGTTGTCATCACCGAAATGAATGAGCTATGGAGAAACAGTCTCAAAAGGCATTGTTTGTGTGCATATTTGATTCCGAAAGATTCGCAAACCGTGGTGATGCATTATAGCGAAGAATGCTGTGCGAAGATAGCACTTGCAATGGGCGAAAAGTGTTGCAAGTTTATAGAATTGAACGGTAGCTGAGGATGTTTCACACGAGTTTGCCATACACATAGGCGCAAAGCTGACAATTCTTCTTCCTCAAGTGTTGGTAATTTTTGAAAAACGAATATACTGGTTCAGCATAGGCAACAAGCGGTGTGCATCCCCACCAAATGATTCTCATTCGAGCTTTAAAAGGACTCGATGATCCTTCACCTCGCCCAAATTTCAACCAAAACTCACAAGTGTTTTGGTCAATAAATGTACAATTCAGAAGAATTTTAACCACTTCTAAAAGTCACGACCTTGGGCGTGGAAATTGCAACCGAAGCGACACAAGCGAGGAACTAAAGGTACCGGACGATTGCCCATAATCTTCCTGCAGCAACAACTATTAGCTCATGTCTGTTTAGCGTAGAGCAAAAGAGCAATCGCATGTCATCGTGCCCATAAACAAGCTGCGGTTTTGCCACTGCCACTGATGGGAGTGATACAAGCAACGTGCAACGCCGTTGCTTGTGTGCTATTCGATTACCACTGGAGAGGGAGTTCTCACTCCTGCAACACCGATACAATTATCGAAAATCAATAAGCCAAAATCATCTGAGTAGTTTCGGATTGCGTCAAATCGCAGTTGCAAAGTTTCCGACAGGCGGTTTTGACTGCTGGACCAAGTCCATCAAATTCCAGCGACGTTTTATGGAGAGGGATATAAGCTTATGAGCGTCGCTGGCAAATGGCTGAACATCATTAGTGCAATTATGCTTTGAGAAGCAAAATTTTAGGTTGCAAAGTATCGTATCGTTCCATTGGGATGGTGTGAATGACACAATTTCCTTGTCGGAAGTGTCAAGTGTGCCCCTCTCTCTCGCAATCTCACACGATGTTTGCACTTTCGATTGGTTTTATTACAACAAGCATTTTTATGTTTCTGAAATATGCTGTTTATCAAACGATGCTTTCCTTCAGCACCTTTTGCGTTCAGTTGCATTGATTTGTTCTCTTCACGTGATGTCGTGCTCCAATCATTTGGACAGGCAATTTCATATGTATTTCATTGCCGATTTTTGCATAGTAGTCCTTCAGTTGGTGTCAAGTTGGTCGCTTGTATAAAAGATCTTGCAAGTCGCTCCGAAAATGCTTTCACATTCATTCACCCAGTGATTCTGCAGTCGACTATTGTTGCTTATTAATCTGAAGTGATTGAAGGTGATTCTTGCATTGTTCGCAATTATTCTGCACTTCGACTCAATAGACGAGGTCAATACAACTCAAACTTTTGAGAAAACAATACGAGCAGCAAAATCCGTGAGCAAAACTGTGCTGCCACAAAGCTTCATAAAAGTTCCGAGCATTCAGCAAAAGTCATAAGCATCTTCAATGAGAGGGGGCGTAAACTTCACCGATTGTTGAAGCGCTCATGATTTTTCAGCGAAAGTCATTCACTGCTTGAACCACGTGACAAATTCTCTCCATCCCTATCAAGTGGATGCTGCGATACAACCGATGATAACTGAAATCTATGAACTGTTGGTGTAACTTCTTCAGCATTCACGAGAATTTGTGAGCACTTTCGGAAACTCTTCCATCCACCCGGTTTCTATAAACTCAATCTTTGGAAAGAATTAAGTGTGGCAGTCAAGACGGCATTCACGATCGATGCGCTTACAGTTCTCTGGAGTTGACAGAAGCAGCAATCGAAAATTGAAAGAAGCGACATGTATGCATATTTCGGTCTAGGAGGCAAGAGGGATTGTAGCATACCGTAGCCAGCGAAATCGCTGAAAATTAGAAGTCATTCGATTCCCGAAAGCTGAAGGCATAGCGACGCATCCTTTCACATTCACGCAGCAAATTCACAACCTGTATTATTAGAGCGAAAGGTACTTGCCAATTCTCAACTGTATAGCCGGTTTAAGAGGTGTGCTGGAAGCATGAGGCATCACAGCAATATTACGCACATGGCAAGGCTAATTTTCCTATCAATTCTTCTCAGCCGAACTCAACAAATTTCGCATCTATACAGCTTGATGCAACCAGAAAATCCCTTTAATGCATACTTTGTATATGAATTAGCTACCGAAATGTGCCTCATACTCGAAAGAACTATAACTGCGGCGAAATTCTGGGAAGATACAGCCCTTGGGCTCTTCGTAGCGGCATACATCCACCCAGACACTGCAACATCAACGGCAGCTTGCAGATGAAGCTTTGAAGCTGGGCTGCAAATGCAGGAAAGCGGCAAATCCCTCTTCTTCGTAAGGAATCTTTGTTCTGGCTTGAAGCATCAACGGAGTCATATCTGCAGACGCCATAACGTGACAAGACTTTCGAAACAATCACTTTATCACCTTCAAACATTACTTGAATCATATCAGCTCAAACAAAGTACTCTCGAAATATTGCACCAATACCATAACTGAACCATTTCATCAATTTGCCCCTGATAAATGAGCCTTCAACCTATCACGAAGGTTGCAAAATTGCGGAGCTTGATGGTACTGTGTCTCGTCGCACCAATATGCATGCTCTGGCCATCCGCGTACATAAGTTTTGATTCCTCGTCCACAATCGTTACCGTGACTGCAAATGCCGACAAGTGAATATACGATGAAGTTTCGAGCCTCACATGTAGCACTTGCGGGGAATATCAGATCCAAAGGAATAAAATACGCACCTGAGAATGTAGAGAGGCAGATGCTGTCAAGAATCCATCGTGCAAAAAACAACAACAGCCAAAAAGAGATAGCTGATTTGCCGAGAGCTCCGCGTGTGTTCGATAATTGCGCCTTACCGAGCACAATCATAAGCTATTGCAAAACAAATGCAGAAACACTACAAGATATATCACTCGATATACGATCGTGAAAGACGGGGCCTTCCTTAGGCGAGTACAGAGAAGCAAAGATGCTTGCGTCAACCGTCAGTCGTATACGGTTAAGCTCAAAGCTTCTTTCACTAGCTGTTTCCAGAATGTGATTTAATGCATGCAAGGAAATAGATCATATGCATATGTTTTGGATATTTAAGTTCAACATGACACTGCAACAACCTGGAACAACGATTGCCATATGAAGTGGTGAAGCTAAAGGATTCCGAAATGAAACGAATGCGAAAACGATTGGCTGGTTGCTGCGATCTCGGGTGAGAAAACTATCAGCGAAACCGGATAAATGTCATGCAGGCATTGTCAGAATTCTGAATAACTACGTTCCAAGTGCGGTTGGACTACTAATTGCCATACTGCCGTTTTCAAAGACATCGGTACTTCAGGGGCGAAATAATTTGGACTTCCTCTCGAGATTCTTCAATTTCTTCCTTCACATCTATGGATCGCCGTCTCCACTACTCGCTGAATCACTGAAGGTTACTGCAGTCACAAAAATTATGGCTCAATAAAGAATCCGTCAGATATGAGATGGCCTAATTTCTCGCTTTTAAACCATTCCAACCCCGCAGGTTCTTTAGCTTGAGATGAAATTACGCGTGAATGAATTCTTCACAGGTCCATTAAGTCGACAAGTAAGAAGGTGCGAATAGATTTTATATAGGGCAGCACACACCAATGCAACGCGAAGACCAGGTAATTTGGCATCTCGGGGTCTTAAACCTTTGGTTTTAGGACTCGGTAGTGGTCGTAAAATTTGTTGCTGCGATGGGTGGGAATGGTCTCAACTTTTCAAAGAAGGCAGCAACATGAGATTATGCAAGGATACGCTGCTACACAAAGCAACGAGAACACCAGTGGTTGATGATTCGCTGAGTACGCGAATATCGACTGACTTGTATCTAAGCAATAAACGAACCACTTTACCCAAGAACCCGCACACCTATATGTTCGCCCTTATCCGTTACTTTTGCGGGCGTAGAAAGATCGCAGTTAGCAGAGCACTTGGAAGAAAGTCATTATTGTACACCGCAATTTTACAAAGGCCTTAAGGGATCGAAGACTCCTTAATGGATTTTTCCATCCTTGGAGCATCCACAGGGTCCAGCAAAAACATGCGACGTTTTGTGCTTACGAATGCTAGTGTTCGCTTCGAACTCTATGAGAGGAGTCACTTAGTGAGGTGGCACTTCACCCGAAGATCTATAGTCGTGTGTCTTATCAATCAAGATTTCCAATGAGATGAGGACGTAATGCGGTTATGTAATATCTACTTGAGTTTGTGGTACTTGGCGTGAGTGATCTAGTGAGTGGAAACTAACGAAGAAAGAAGTGAATGCTGTGCCGACGATTCCAAACACTCGTAAGCATCAACATAATCATCCGAACTCCGTAGAAGGGGAAATAACTTACGATGCAAATATTGTGTTGACTAGGCACACTGGGCATTTCACCAAGAATTCTTTCGGTAGAAGAACTTTGCCGAAGTATTTCGTGATGTCGATGGAAGGTGCCTGAAGCAATCGAATAAAGCTGCTGGTGATTCACGAAGTCGACTTCTACCATTTTCCCATGCAGGAACCAGACTGCCCGACACCTTGATCTCGACGCCTTGTTCTTCATTGGGAAATTACAGCACACTTCAAAACAAGTTTTGCCGTGACCGTACCTGGTTGCCGCTCCCATGCATACCGGTCACATTCATATTCGGTCAATGGGAATATCGAACAGAAAAGCAATTCTGAAAACAAGCACCCATGCATTCCCGCGTTATATGTGATGACACGTTTCAAATGTGATGGGCGTGTATTCAAGCGATCGATATACTTTCAATCTCGGCAGGAGCATCTAGAACGCATATCTTTTTTGATTGCCTAATAAATCGGTGCCGTATGGGTCATCCGGCGTACAAGTTGACAAACTGCCGGTACGTGGGCACTCTCTTATCCGTCTTAACAGCACTCGGAACTCAAGTCGTCCATCAGTTTCTGTTGGAAGACCACTATGAAGGCTCAAATGATTGGTAGCTGAAAGAGTGTACAGCATGTTCGAAGTGAAGGCACTTTTCAAGATGAGATCTGAATGCTTGATAGCTCCGAAGCGAGAACTTACATATATGTCCCTTCTCGGCAAGAGCTTGTCGGAGGCGTTGTGACCTCGTATTCCACCGCATTGCGGGAAAACATCCAAGTACTGCACCTTCACCTCTTCTCGATGAATGACTCTGCGACATGGTATCTTCAAATTTAATAGTATACTCGCACATCGTAATTCATGAATTAAAATCTTAGTGGTTTCAGCATATTTACAACTGAAAATTCATATTCGCATTTTTGCCGACCTTTATCGTTCATCAACCAACTTTAGACGAATTTATTCCACAAAGGCCTAGAGAAGGAACTGCCATACAATTTCCTCTCTCAAGGTTGATGCAAAAGCGCACTTACGTAAAACTTGATTAGATGCAGGAATATAAACGTCTCTCAGCAATTAAATCGACCACGAACAATGGCGGTCGGTCACTCATCCAAGGGGAATGGACGCACGCAAGACGATGAACTTTTTGCGGCCTCAAAAATCATTTAGAATAATAATACCAGAGATGGATACTGACGGTAGAACTGTGTTCCGAAGAGCACCATATGGCACAGATTATCGGGAAAGATTTCAACTGCACAGCACTTGTTCAAACCATTTTGCGTAGAGAAGGAAGCAATGTGTTCAACTCACTAAACTTTTGTGAAGGACAACTAACTAGGCGGTGTTGATCGACGCATTTTCCATCCAACCTTGCATTATATGGTATCTTGGTAGACATCGTGACAAATGCATGGTGATCGGAGTTTTCTGCGCAATCGCTCTGAAGCATTGCAGCAATTGTTGTCATCGAAATCGGAAACAAAAACTGTAAAGAACGGACGGAAAAAAGATGGCAATGCTTCGCATTGATTATCACCCTCTCCTGATTTGAAAGCATTGAGGCAAACGAGGGATTAATGGGACTCGGTTTGGATTCATCGCGAAAGGTGGAGTATGACGACTCAGTTGGGACCTCTAAATAAGCATTCTGTAATGCTCAGTGGCGTACCAACGGATAACGAATAAACCGAGAAACGAAGGAGATAACGCATCCGTTGAAAATGATTAAAGCGTGGGTGCTGAAAACATCTTGAATTGCAACATCTGAAAGGCACAAAAGCTATCTATGGCAATCGAAGTACCATCCACAGAAAGTAAGCTCACCAGTTATTGTGGTTTTAGAAATTGCTCAAAAGGAAAAACTTTTCCAGGTACTAAGCAGGGAAATTGTCACCGTGCCAGCTTGTGCGCAGCGCACTCTCAGATACACTAATGGACCTAACAATTTACTCGGTCACTCAATTTGTTCTCTTGGATCGGCACAAATCAACGCATTGTGCAGCATTATCGCGCTGTACGATTGTTCCACGGAACAATTTCAAGAACGAACTCTCACGGTCGCAAACTGTTCAATGCACACCCCACGTGCAATATTAAATGCACACATCCTTATTTAACCAATTGAATTCCATAAACGCTTTAAATTCACTTCAGAAGAAATTCTTCGATCGTTTAACACTCGATTTTACTAGTTTCTTGACATAATTCATTTCGCTAGATTTCATTTGTTTCTATATATCCGAGGGGACATGAGATATACTGCACTCTCTACTGTTGTCCCAATTTGCAAGAAAGTACTGCTGGTTTGCTGATCTTGCAATCACGCAAGATGTAACCTCTCAGAGAACTTCACTAAGAATCAATCACTCCTTTAGACAATCCTTTAGTGAATTTGGTTGTGTAGTGGAATCATGCAAAGGAAAGTAACTACAACAACTCTGATGAAAGGGAAATCGTCATCGAAATGCATCAGAATCACCTAAATGAATAGCGACCAAGAGCGCATTGTCGCAGTGTTCTCTTTCATCGTCATTTCAGTCAATTTCAATTCTTGGAAATTCTTTAACGGATCTACTGATTATTGCAACCAATTTTGAAGAAAAAAATTGCCGAGAGACTAATTTTTCATAGCACTTGTGCTTGATTATATGAAAACTTCTGATAGTCTACAGGCAATTTATAGGATGGATTGAACCGGAAGACGAATTCTCGGAGACAAAAACAACGACAATTGAAGATATCTTACTAAATCAAATGACGAATTCAGCCTTTTATTCGGAGCGATATAACAATGCGCCGAACCCTGATAGATTTTATACTTTTTCAGCAAATTGTTTTCTGTTGTCTTCTTTTGCATATATTCCTGAAATTTTTCTTCCCCTATGAAAGCGACGTGCCGCTGAAAATGTTCAGGGTTACTCAACCACGCAGTTTCGCAAATATAGAACGCTGCAAAAAATGCTGAATGAGGCGTTCACCTGCTCCACTAGCCCGAACAATCGCTGGAATCATAGAAAAAAGTTTAATTTGTGTGGTTCATCAGCAAAATTTGCCTCACGCATTATAGAAATTCATGGTGTTTTGGTAATTCTAAGTGCCCATACTTTTTCGTAATATTCTGCATCTTAAAATCTCCTGCAGGTGATCGCCATGTGGGTACATTCACCAATCAAAGTTTGTATGTTACCTTTCAGTAGTTCCGCTATAGGAAATACACTGGATTTACGTAAAGAAGCATAGAACATCTACGCTTTGCAGTAAACGTATGATCCTGTTCGAGTTTTGGAAGATGCTGGTGTTATTGAAAGGAGAAGATGGTCTCTAAGAAAGAGAGCTTTATTCGAAGAGATGGGCTCCAGTTCGCATGCTTTAGGAAAATCTCCTCATAGCGTGAGGATACGCAGTAGATGCAAGCAACGGACTCCACCAGTTCGTTCCCGATGCTCATATTTGTTTGTGGGGACCTTTAGTATATATTTATCTGAAGCCACCCGCTACCACATGCTGCCAGGCCTGTAGATAAATGCTCAGAACAGCACTATGCTTTACTTTCTGCCTAGGCCCGAGTCGACTTCTCATTACGAATTTAGCCACCGGATGAGGAGTGTACATAATTGGCCGCAGTAATGCGGCATTCATAGTCTTGATCAAGTTGCGGTGCACTATACTGCAGAGTTTATGAATTGCTCGATATTACGACATCGAGCCTGACGCCAAGGTGCGTGCTGCGATCTCGGCTAGAACTGATGGGACTGTCGGTGACAATCAGCCTGGCTTGTCACTTAGCTCGCTTTCAAAAAAATGATGTTTCTATGGCTGGAGGAAATCTACAGCCACTTGACGCTGTGCCATATCTATGAAAGGATTTTCTTGCATCACAACGATTACCATGAGCTGCAAGCTTCCTTAGAAAGTAACCGCTTGAAAAGCGAAATCGCGTGGGAATATTTTTGAAGCACCCTCCCAGTATTCATTATTTCGCATAAGCGGTAACTCCCTCCAGCATTCCCGTAACTGAGAATGGCTGTCGTCGATACAAGGTGCTTTGACAGCAGACTTCGAATCCGAAACAGTTTCCAAAGAAATTACCATATTTTCGTATTACGTACATTTTGGAACATCGAGACCAACAGGCGCAAAAAAATTGGCAAGATTGTCAACGTTGATCTGCTCAATGCTGAAAGTATTGAAAGAGATACCAGAATGCTCAGGTTTTTGACGAGTAAAACGGAGCATCCTGTAGCTGAAAAGAGGGCGACTACCGCGTTGATAGCCGCCATCATCATGCATGGTCGTCTCCGCAACGCGTATCGTAGCAGTCGCTCTTTCTGGCTGCGACTTTTAGCCTGAATGAGTTCATTCATCAATGACTGCCCAAAATTTGAAACAGACGTTAGCTGAATTTTGGATTACGAAATAAAGCCATCAAAGGCCTTCCAACATTGCCATTGAACCAATCATCGATTCTGAAGATGCTTTATAGATAAATGTTTAAACTATCGCTGAATGGTCCACAAATTTTGGACAAGCCATCCTAGACATCTTCAACATATCTTTCGAATAAAAAATCCAAATCACTTCCTTTGAGGTGCACTGATGATCATCTTGCACGCAGCTGACGCACTTTGATACCAGCAGGTAGATAACGAGCTGCATTTATATACACAAGCAATGTCGCAATATCGGCTGTTAAAAGCACTTGCAGAGGTGCTCACCAGATTCAAACAAACACCAGATAACGCGACAAGCATGCTTTCCATGCAAATTTATTCGGAGAAATCGCCCAGGCGTCAAAGTGTTCAAGAGTAGAACAATATATAACCTATCTTCTTGCACAGCTATTGCAGAAATTGGAATCCAAACAGCCAAACAGGTCGAAATGCACGTGTGGTCCCTCGCAACAATGTGAACCTACGTGAGGGAATGCTAAGCAAGTTGCTCGGGCATCGCTGCTCATCCAACTAATTTTCATCACCCTTCTGCTCTTCCTAGTAAATTTTCCGCCCTACACAGAAATGCGCACAGAATCACACGCACATACGCGCAGGCGCAAACGCAGGATCACAGATAGGCACACACACATGCATATGTACAAATCTGCAATGCATGTGCGCACACGCGCAGATGACAGCTGAATGAACATAAGGAAGCAATACGCCTCTGGTAATGAGCAATAACCAGAGTTCTGTATCTTGGGACAGCGAAAATAAGCGACCATCAAACATACGAGCGGATCAAGTTCAACTGAAGGTAAAGACATCATTTTTCCAAAATTTATTATACACCCAAAAAAGAGTGAAGGCGGAAGACAGCTGTGCAAACGTTTTGCCAGAAATCCCCACAGTGCAACACTCTTCGATGCTCAAAGTAACATAAGTACACTTACTTTGACGTGGGGGCTGACCATTTCTTACAGCCCACCGTCTTCGAAGAAAACAAGCAGACACACAGACGGTGATGCAAACAGTGTTTGCAACCTCGTCTGAAATTTGCATAGTGCATTCAATCGATGTCATAATCTTTCTGCTCCAGCAAGGTTCAAAAACGACAAACCAGCACAGCCTTCAGCTCGTCGGCATTTACTGCGAAGCGTTCACATCAGATACCTAGAAGTCGCCCTATCTGCGTTATCCTTGAAACTGTTGCTGGAATTCAAACGCGACGACCGACTAGATTTTCTTCTCGTGTGGCAAAGTTTCAACTAATCAGTTGCTGAAGTGAGAGCTGAGATATTCGATGGACGTAGCGGAAACCACCTATATACACCGTTGCACTGCATAGATCAATTGATAAGAAAACAGCATGTATTGAATGATATTTGAAATTCAGGGCGATACAAGCGCCTAGACTTTTCACGTCCACCAAACCGCTATAAGTGATGTATTTATTGGAGATTTTTATGGTGGATTTCTGTTTGCGGCTCCAGAATTGATCCGTTAATGTTTATATGAGACAACTACCTCTGGTGATCCTTGCCAATCAAGACAGACAAGCAAAAGTTGCATTTGTCTTAGATTTAAATAGCGCTCTTTTTAAAAGACAGCTTTCGCCAGTCCTACCGCGAACGCTCAAGGCCATGTTCAATGCTTCCCACATGACACTCATTGAAGCTTTAAGCGAGGCTTGCGAAACCGCGATATGCTGATGATGTATTCTTTTCGTGCGGTTTAGTCACATGATTAGGAAATTATGTGGATACTGAATCAATGTAAGATCCCTTCTTGTTGAATACACATCACTTCGTCTTATGCTATGCCAGCATCAAATGTCTCCTTTTCAAAGTTGAATCTACACCCTCTTGTCTGGTTAAGCGAATGGAAATTTCGGCGGTGCTTGCAATGATTTAACACAAGCGGTCGAGAACGCTTTAAAAAGTGTTGCGATAAGTAGCATAAGGCATTTGATAGAGATGGGAACAACAATGAAAAGCATTTACTACGACAATGCAGATATTTCATAAATGTTACGCATTCGCTATTGTTGTCAAATCTGCTGCAATTCTCGCCTTTTGGCATTGAACAACGTATCACTTTTGATGTCGTTTGATGTAACATTTGTCGATATCGCGTTGTTTTCCTTTGTGACTTTATTTCATCCTGTTCTTTTCCAATTGACTTAGATTCCTTCCCATCTCTCCGTCTTATTCTCCTGTCCTCTCTTTTGATTGCCTTCTTTCTCTCTTTTCCAGTGAGTTTCGTTTCCTTCTGTGCTTTTCGACAAGTCGCTCATGTGCAGTCTGCAGCGAGGCTTTTCTGAAGTTGATAGATGGAATAGCAATCAAGGATTATATCCACGAACGCAGTTGTAAGCAATTCTTGGCCTTAATGAGCATGATGAACAATTTAACTACTATTTACCTTGATCCACAGTAGCAGTAGCAGACGCTTAGAAATACCAAACAAATTATGTGCCTTTCTTTTTGGACGACAGTAAGTTTTCATATCACTTGAGTCGTGCGTAGAGTGACTCTTTTTTAGAGCATTTGTGCAATCAATCGGACTATATTACCTTTAAATGTGCAGTTTTCAATATTATTGCGAACCCGTCGAAGTGACCAGTCTGCCGAACGAATCTTACAAGTGAATATGAGGCAGCTCCTTCGCACTATTGACAGGTCAACTGCTATGAAAGATTATTATTTCAAGAGACGGCAAATAATTCCGAAACGATTTGGTGAAACGTAAATGCAATTTCTCTTAGTTCAACTCTTCATGATGTAAGCGTTTTAGTGCTATGCCGTGAGCACTGCCATCGCGCTTGTGGAGGAACACTCGCTTGCTCCGTATGAAGTTTTCGAGGAAGGAGATTGGTGTTAGTGTTGATTGGGTAATTTAGTTGTTTCATAGTGATGTTGAACGAAGTTGTCAGAATAAGTTCTGTCACGGCATTTGCTGGAAATCAAATTTTACCTGAAAAGTCAATTCATCGTTGAGGAATAGTAGGCGTTTCGCCTTAACTGGAGCCACTTTCGCTGATGTCCATCGAATCAATCGCATTTTTCTTTCCAATATGCAACATCTTTTTTTCTGCACCACTTTCACAAATTTGATCACCGACCGTTGCAACCACACACCATATGCAAATTCGTTATGCGAGATGTCATAGGACATCTGACAGTTTTTGTCACTGTGTTCTTCAAGGGGGATCGCAGCTGGTCAAATGACTCTCACATTCCATGTAAGTCTGTTTTCCTACATCGCGACCACAAGCCAATCCTGGGAACGTTATTCCCAAGGTATTGCCGTTTTCATATTTTTTTTCTCGGTTCCGAGATGATGTTTTGCTTATGACGATTTTGAACTGACATCTATCTACTCAGCGTGAAAGGAATCGCGTCTTTAGGAAATTCTGTTCTCAAGGATCGTACATGCTGTGTTATGAAACGAGTCCATAACTTTTGGTGCTATTGATGCAGCTGAATGCGTTGATTGACGTTCGAAAGCTCACAGTATTCGAATACTGCAATACCCCACCAATGAGAGTAGGTATCGATGGAAAAACTCGGAAGTGAATTCAGTTTGGAGATAAAGTTGCAGTCATTAGGTATTAGATGAATTCGTAGCCATGAAACGATATTATTTCTATCTCAAGATCTGCTCAGCGTTTTTGTCTGATAATTTGAGTGTGTCGAACCTGTTGGTGCGTGGTTTATTCGCGTGTAGTTTACAACCAGTTGACGGTGTGCATCTTCACCTGGATGTTTTATTCTTTGTTTCCTCTTTTTCATCTCACTTTAGAACTGAATAAACACTCTGCCAGAGATATGTATCCGCACATCGAGGTCTTGGTGTAAAAAAAATGTTGAAATTCGAAAATTCCATTGGATTTGCCGATCCAACTGGGGATGCAACTCACAAATTTTCTGAAAAACGCACAACAACAAGTCTGCGCACCAATCATCGCGCTTAGTCAACTACTACGCTTGATCACGGTCATCGAGTGACCAACTCGAATCCACAAAATTTGAGTTGGTCCAGAAATTGCGCCCTCTGTTTCCTTTTATTCCTTGCAACGTTTCCATGAAAAAAAGAACACTTGAAGCATTCTAACAACTATGAGAGCGCCCAAACCGATGCATATTTTCAGCTCAGCCGTACCCGAAGTCGCAAAGAGCGTCTTCTACGGTATATGTTGCGAAGGCGGCCATGCCTATTGCTACTGCTGATTGAAGTAGTGCTAATGGCGCTCCTCTGTACGGCATGCTATTTCCTGTTCATGAGCAACCTCCGAATTCTGGTAAGGTCAATCGGCATCCCGTATATGGGATTGCACTCTTTCGTATAAAAACCTCTGAAGCAATAGCTAGATGGGTTGATGGGATAAAATTTTTCAAAAAATATTCCATTATGTTTGCAATGTGAAATGCAAAGTTTCTGCTAGGATTGTTTGGATTGCAAGGTAATAAATAATGGCTCGTGAGATTCAGGTTCAACCTGAGAGCAGCAACACTGTTTTGTATTCGTCTGGAAAAAACAATCAGAGCATCAGCTAAAAATCTTCATCTAAAACGTGAGACCAGCCAAAAGATGACCATGTTTCTTTGATAGTATTCTGCTAAATTTGCTCGTCTTATCGATTATAATCGTCATATTATCATAGGCGAACAGCAGATCAGGCAGTCAATGCTAGATTTAATGATAACAGAATACTAGAGAAGGCACTCAAATGCAGGTGGTCATAAAAGAAACATTCTGCTCAGTAGCCTTTTATGCTGGCAATGCGGAGCGCCCTATCTTGAACAAGGCGTCCCTGTCCTTGTATTCCTGGCAACCACATCAGCATTAGGCCTGTGTTAAAATTCCTTCATTTCACGTGGACATGAGTAGTGGCCCTCTCGAATGATGAACCATTTGTGCCATTCCAGAAAGACGTAAAAAATGGCGCCATTTTGTAGCATATATATCACCTCGTAGAATGTCTTCAGCGTACTGGCAATGAAAGGTCGTAGTGGATTCCTCGTTCGTAGAGAAGGGCATTTCATAAGAACTGGCAAAAACTTCAGTGACACTTCTCTCTGTGCATTTATTGAATGTAGAAGTTTCTGATCTGAAATGGTTTATAGGAAGAACACGAGAAAATCAGAAAAGAAAACCAAGTGCTCGATCAATATAAGGAGTACAGGCCGTTCATGGGATGCGTTTACGAGGTGGCTGGAGACGGATCGTATAATACGGTTTCTATTAGCATGTATCACTTCTTATTTATGATGGGGAAGACGATCGAGGGCGAAAGCGCAGTGTTGCTGCGTTTGCGTTATGTTTTCAGAGGTCGCAACTTCAGCTCATAATGGATGACGCGTTGTGCGTCGTCCATCATGAGCTGAAGTTGCGATCTCTGAAAAGTCGCTCGCTCCATCGATGGCGCGTTTGGAAGCCCCGACTACATGAAGTCTGCGGAAGAGAGGAAAGTTGGAGTTTGCAGATTCCGCGACCTGTGTGCCTGTGCTCAAATCTGTTTGTTTGGCTGTGCGATGCTTCGATCCAAGAACACTGACAACTTGATACCGCAAGGGCACGTAAGCTTTTGTACTTATCAGAAACTATCCAGATGCTATGCTGGGCTTAGCTTCATATAAAAACCACATCCTTCAGAATTCCACCGCATATTACAGCTAACGGCTGAATTTAGTTTCGATTTCCCACATTGTTTCATGCGAATATTCACCAGTACTCCTATTCTACTTTACAATTTCACATACTCCTATTCATACTGCTTATCAACAAGCAGTTTTTAATAATGCTTTGTAAGGTGGAGGGGAGGGGAAGGGAAGGGAATTGGTAAGCGAGATGTTGTTCAAAAAGAGGTAAACTGCAGTTTTCATTAGACATCGAAGTGACCACAACTTCATGACTGACCACTTCATAGCTGCCACAGTGACCTAAAGTTGAAAACTGCTCTCTTGTGCTCACCAAAGTATAGCACATGAGCGTTATCCCCTTCCAACGAGGAAATGGAGAAGCACAACTGCTTCAGAAGGAAGTGAGGTTTAAATGGGTTCCACCTACAAGAGACGACAATGTCGTCGTATTTTGCTTAAAAAAGCATTGATGAAGTGACATCGTCGTCGTTATCGAAGGCATGTGAGCGTGCAAATACCGAGATGCGCCATAAAATGATTTCAGTAAATCTTGAGAAAGGCCATAATTCTTGTGGATGCAAAGGAACCATGGCTTGCGCTATTTGCATATTATAGAGATCCGCATTTAGGTAGAGACGTCATACCTAATCGTCTTGCTACTCGTTGCTCACTGCCATACCATTATATTGAGAATCTGCCCTAGCCCCCCCCCCCCTCCCTACTCTCCGTCCCCTTCCGCAGGCTATTCCATAACTGATGAATTGACTAAGATGTTCTGCTGGCCTTTGAATGTTGATTTGCATTTCATACTCAATTAACAATTCATTGAATAGTTACACGGATCGCAATACTTGGAGAGCATCACGTAAAATTTTTAATCTCGGAAAGAATGATACCTATGTTCAAGGAATAAATGTGTTTGAGTGATATAGGACAGGCTACGTGGAATATTATGGCCTTTGTTCTGTATAGAAATGCCCGCATCCAACAGAGCGACACTGTCGCAAATTTCCAATACAATACCTCAATGCGTTATCAATATGAGGATCAGGTAGATTCCTAAACTAATCAAACGATGAGGTTAATTCCAATAGTCGCACTAAACTCCGACCTTGGCGATTGCTCATTCTCGCACGGATTTCATCGCCCCTTGTTGATGAGCTTCATCCTTGTCCAGGTTGATTAAGAACAGGAAACAAATGATGAACATGTGCATCTCGAGGAGACAAACAGTAATATTTTCTCGGCGGGAAATTAAGCTTCTATATATGGTAATTTTTGCAAGAACTCACTATTTAATTTCACTATCGTCTCAGACGGCTTGCAACGAAGACAATGATGTGCATGCTTATATGAAGAAAGCATACAACGTGAAGAAAGGAAAACATTGCATCAATCGTGTTGATTATGTAAGCGATCAATTTTTCGTAATATTTTAATTGGCTGCTTAGAACGTCGTCATGAAAGCAGTCGTCCCAGACAACAGTTTGATAGGCCGAATGTTTGATCACTTTCATTAATATCGATAATGAGGATTCACAGTTACAATCCTTATAGTATGTGAATCCAGGCTACTTTGAGGAACAACTTGTCAGTTCAAAATGTATGCTTTAGTAATATTAAACTTCAGTTTCTGTGCGAGAAAGCATATTGGTTTTCCTCAGAACTGGATATTAGAAATAGTGATGATATAAAGAGCGACACGTTTAACTACTACCAGAGACGATTTTCCCATTCTCGTGAACATCGATCGCTAGAGTTGTGGTCTCGCATGATTGCGTAAACATGTGAAATTCAGTGTTTCGAATGTAATCTGTTCATATACTGGACATGTTTGGACAACTAAGCGGAGAAATATTCTCAGTATGGTTTCAGTTTCAGTTGGAAAGTTTCACTCACTGAAACCACCGTTCCCTGTTAAATGGGCCCGATGCGCAGAAGTTTGCAATCACTAGAATAGGCTATCTGAGCAACTATTTTGAGCAAGTAGAGAACTTTAGCTAACGCTGAAATAGGGCATACGTCAAACTTCGAAATAGAACGACAATGTTCGCTTCGTAATGTGAAGGAATCCATTTTCCTTAGATGCTACCTTAACGTAGTTTTGGTTAGTTCGCGAGCAAACAGAGGGTAGGGATTCAAAATGAAAGCAGCACGATTTCGAACTCCCACTTATTGAATCCTCATATGAGTTCAAGCCTTAGGTTGGCGCTCATATCGAAAAATCTCAATCACGAAAGGATATTCTGCCAAAACGAATCGTCTCTTAGCTCATTCTCGTTTCATTCTTATAGGTGCCTTGTAATCTCAGACAAAGCAAGACTTACAATTTCAACGTCAAACATTTCGAACAGTTCCCACAATGCAGCGGTTTACGACGTGTCAATATTTCGACAGTAATAACAGCGCGCACTCACATATACGTAAGTTACTTCGGATTCTAGGCAAGTACTTTATTTGAGAATAACATTTTCCCTCATTTCAACACTTACTAATCTAAATCTCAATCAACCGTGCATCGCGAAAATAGAAACAAATGAAGGGGGGGGAAGGGGGAGGGCTGAAACTGATGGAAGTTTTTCCGCTGAAATGCTGCAATTTGATTGTAACAGTGGGACTGTTCGTCTAATCAAAGCAAAATCCCGTTGATGTTATACTTTACATCTGTTGGATTAAGCTGGAGCAGCACGCTGTCACGAGTTAATTATATTTCTAAATCAGTTCGGTTGAGCGAAGAAATTATAATGTTTACTAATAATGTTCCTACAATAATTTGCCCTTCTTCGTGAAGAGCTTCTTGAAATGCCACAAGCCGATGCCGTGCTCCCAGTCGCGACTCAAACCACTCCTTTGTTCGACATACTGGATTCCATGAACGCAGAAAGATGAGATTGGGAGGTTGGAGCGACGGTTGGGGGTATGAGGAGTGTTTGTAGGGTCTTGCTGTCGACGCTGGCAAGGAGGAGCTTTCAAGCATTTCATCAGTTTTTCGTAGCTTTACTTCGATCATGGACGAATGCAGAGAGCAGATATACCAAAAGAAAATATGGCAACAACAACAATGAACAATTGTTGCGTTCCCATCCTCTGTCGTTTGTCTCTCACATTAAGAAGAATGCTACTATCTTTGATTCAATAGCTTTCACCACCGCTAACTCACATTCGACGGCCTTATTTGAATAACCTGAAGAGAACTAAGTTGGTAGCCTGACAATGTGACCCTACTTCACCCTCTTTCCCAATTTCCGCTCCTCCTCGTCTCAGTAGTCCCAACGCCCTTCGCATCCATCGGAAAAAAAGTCGATATGCGCTGTGCGTTATCAACCGACATTCCGTTATGTGCGTGCACTGAGTAATTGGATAGTTGTTACATCAAGAAAACTTCTATTAGTGATCAGTGAATGCGACGAGGAAATATGCCACAGGAAGGCATTCGTGCTGGATGTTGTGCCTATTATGACCCTTAACGAACAGCCTATTGTGGAATTTTTGGAACATTGTTTCAGTGGGGTGTTTCAGGCACCATCGATCGATATTGAGAAATACAAGGGCCGAATCCTTCGAATAAAAGACTTCTACGTGAGATGCCCGATATGCATGCTCAATTCTCGGTTTGAGGAGTAAGACTAAACTGTTCCGCTCAGTTTTGCTTTCAATCAGAAGAGCAGAGCTATTGGACATCGTAGTATCCTGCGAAACCTATTTGACCACTGAGCAGCGACAGAAATAATGAAACTGCGTCTGTTTTTCGTGATAGGCACAGATGCCCCTGTGACGCTGCTTCTCGCTGTCTAGTCTCTCCCACCTTTCCCTCGAAGCTTCTATCAGCATCAAATTTATCATGCTACACCCATATAATGGGCGATGCAGGACTTTTTCTATGGCACATTTTGCTTGCTCTGACCCAACATTTGCCTCATCCGATGATACCTTCAGCCGAAATGGGTGGGCTATGAGCAAATAGGAGCATCCGCAAAGCAATTAAGGAAATGTGTTTTGTGTTTGAAAACACCGACTGCAATTTGCAGAATACCTCTAGATGTTTATGAATATGGAGAATGTGCATCGTTCACTTCGATCTTTCGAAGCAACTTTGAATTGCAGGAAAGTAGACGCAGAAATGAACAGGACGAGGTGTGCGCGCGACATCAAAACCATACAGACTGGATGGCCCGAGATAGCGCAATTTTGTGACGAGGAGCAGGTGCATGAGGTGCCGCAATATTGCGCTCTCTACAAGAAGACTGTCGTACATCTTCTAGGGCGATTCTGAATGACGTGCACTTTTCAGCACCTGTTATTATAGGAGTAAATGTTCGTCGTGTTCAGTGACTCCCTTGCTTGCTTCTTGCAACATACCCATTGTGACTTCCACCTCGTTAACTGCTATAATGCATCTTTTGCATCGCTTTCTTTGTGAGTCACGATTCTCATTTACCGATGATTTGCCGGAATAAATTGATTGATAGTTGGATGGATCTTTGGCGCAAGTGACCGGTGTTGATAATACTGGCAACAACGGTCTAAATCTTCCGTACGTACATAAAAATTTTCCTGCAGCAACTTTGCAGAACGTTTTTAAATTCCACAAAAGACACGTCGTATCAACGTTACTCTAGAATTTGATTCATACGCGACGGCAGTCCTAACGGTAATTTGGCACAATCAGAATTTCTCGTTTGGGATAACTGCGTTCAGATCAGGAATAGGCACCACAGACGGAGGAGGAGCAGAAATTAGAAGTGGTTGACATTTCCTATGATGGGTTGGGGANTCGTCATAGGCTTCCAAAAAATGAGAACAGGAAAATCATGTTTTCCTTGAATATGGTGGAGGCATTCATGATCGAGGTACTGCGAGTTTCATTTTGGAAAATCGAAGGCAACAAATGATACTGTTTGGTGCGATAATCGAAGCATTTGAGCCTCAACATGAGGACTTTCTTTTGAAAGCGAATTGCTTATAATGATTGCATTCTATGAGCCATTAAGCATCGAAAGAGTTTCCTGACTATGCAGCACATTAATACAGCAGTGTTGATAGAGCCGCTACACAAGTTTCCCTTTACCCTCGTAAAAAGGCCGATATGTTGTGCGATCGTTCCATGATGAAGTAAACAGTCGCGCAGCCAGGTGTCCTCCACTGCAACCTCTCACTGCAGTCTTAGCGATTTTTGTGTTGTAATATTCTCCCTACGATTTGTTTCCGACGACGCACTGTGATTGTTCTACGATGATGTTACGAATCTCATCACCACTTGTTCTTTGCTCCGAAGCATATGTCCCCTCGCAACTGTGCATATTCTCAGACAGTTCATGCGGCGGGAACATGTCTTTCTCATCCTTGTCATGCGCCCATTGCCTCCCAGCGTTTATTTTCACCGCAGCCTGTCCCCAACCAATCCATATCATCGGCCGAGGTATCCATTAATCACATGATCATATTGTTGAGCATTCAGCACCATCATTCATTTCTGCCACTGGAAGTTCAAAAAATTTCGCCTTTTGAATTGAATCCATCAGTCTCTGCATCAGCTCGTAGTTTCCGTGTGTATCGTTCTCGTAGCGCTTGAATTGCAGATCTATCACATCGCTGTTACATGATTATTCCGAGATGTTCGCTGTTTCTAGGGCATTTGAGATCACTGTTTTGAGGGCCAGCAGTTGCTGCTTTCAAAGCACGCTTTGTTCTTATTGCCCCAGTTTTTTCTCATTGAGAATATAGGTTTTTGGCGTTTTCATCTGGAGATAACAGTGACGGAATTGTTGAACGTTCTTCCTATGACCTCTGAATTTAAGATGGCATTCCTTTCGTTCATAAAGTATTGCAAAATCTTGAAATGAGATTCATCTCACTTTATTTAGTCGTTGCGGTGAAAAAGTTTTCTGAGATTTCTAGCCTTGCCTGAGAAAGTGAAATGAAATGAATGCGTTATTTCGTTGCAATTTTGTTAGAGGTTTAAAAAAAACTATAATATAGCTGCTAGAGCATAGTCCATAGCTTCATGTCGTTGTTGAATAGCTCAACTTTGTTTAATAAAAACCATCATCGATTGTTTGCGAGAGCTTTGTTGTCATTTACTGAGATTTTGTTATGTTCTTCAAAAACATGTGTTCGCTGAGCGTCGAACTCTCATTATCAGTCTCAGCGTTACAGCTAAAGAGTGCTTCGTCATTTGTTAACGAGGATAGCATCCAAACGTTCCAGTCAGAAAACTATTTCGATGCTTAATGGCTCATAGAATGCAATCATTATAAGCAATTCGCTTTCAAAAGAAAGTCCTCATGTTGAGGCTCAAATGCTTCGATTATCGCACCAAACAGTATCATTTGTTGCCTTCGATTTTCCAAAATGAAACTCGCAGTACCTCGATCATGAATGCCTCCACCATATTCAAGGAAAACATGATTTTCCTGTTCTCATTTTTTGGAAGCCTATGACGAACTTCGTTTCATAAATACCCAAGTACCTATGCTTTTTTCATGCGTCACTAGTTTTCAAAACTTGCATGGGTGAAAGATCTGATCTTCAGCAGGTATGTGAGCAACGGTCAAGCACAATCATTACCGCTATCTTTATTCACTCGTTGCGTGTTGTTTTTCTATCCTTTGGCTACTTCTTGCTGTTCTGGAGACCACCGTACATGTAATATGTCTCGTTCTTTCGTTGTATAGAGGTATCGCTATAATCCATGTTCCGTTTGGAGGAAGCAAGAATGCAGAAGACTGCATATTCTAGTGGTGGAAGGTTTTCACGAATAATTCGCTATAGAGGAGTGGGAGGGATCGGGCGGAATTGATGAAGAGGTTACATGAACTCATGTTTTGAGTTTTCATGCTTGAGTTGCTTGTCTTTTAAGCACGTTTTGCTGCATCGACTATCCCTTCGCCGTCATATTCATAACGAGATACCTTATCAATACTTGCTTCCGAAATGACAAGTGCTTTGAATGGGTCACTTATCACACCTCATCCTTCTCGCTATTGCGTCAACGGAGGCTCTTTCAACTCATTGAGCATAGCGAACGTTCGCTTTTCTTCTTTTTGAGTTCTACCTCTGCATGTGTATACCTTGGGCTCCAAGATAGTTTCTCGTTTCCATTCTTAGTGCAAGCACTGAGCTGAGGTTTTCAACGATCGCCGAATGCTCTGAAACAGACCAATGATTTTCGATGAGTTCCTTCATATTTCTTCATACGCAACAGTTTTTTTTTTCAGGAAGCAGCAGTCGAGTGGGACCGCATAATTTTTTTGTACTCCATTCAGGTGGAAGCTCGGTTATGCTTCCACAACTGCATACTGAAAGTGACCTGTGGACAAATCAAAGAGCAGTATTGGCAGAAAGCGAATAGCATCACTGACCGAACAAGGGAACTGTTGGATAAAAGAGAGTCGGACAATGCTGTGTGGCTTCGGTCTGATGTGTACTCCAAATGATTCCAAACAGATTCCAAATGGTCTGTAGTGCAACTTGAATTGCTCAGACAAATGTGTTAAGTTGTGTGACGAAGTTCAATTGTCACAGTAACAGCACTGCTTTGTTACATCGTTTGCATGAATGATAGTGCTTTACGGTGTTTTATATCGCTTATAATTTCATCGCAAGTTGCATAAAGTAACGAGACCGTGTTTTCTCTCCTCTCTATCGGCCAGCGAATAGCCCACAGCGCAAGCGAGTGGAGAGGTGACTCTTCTTTGTAAAATAAATTCTGCGAAATGATTTTCGGATTACGATGAAACGAAACGAAAGCTAGAACTGGTCGGTTGGTGAAGATCAACCTGAACCTTCGTGCCAGCGCATTTTTGTAAAGGTTCCATCCCGTCACAGATGATTCCATTGCCGAAGGAATTTCGCTTTCAGGTGATCCAATGTATACCCTCCAAAGAAGTTATTCTGTTTTCTCGAAGCTTTAAAGATTTACTAATGCAATTCATATTTTATAATACGTATAAGTTATAAAATGATGTGCTTTTCGCAACGTCGACTTCGTAGAGAAGGAAGCTACTGGCAGCGTAATCAGGACCATAAGGGCGCTTTCACATTAAAATCTTAGGCGCCTCAAGCATCAATCTCTCACCACATCGTATTGGCCACCGATTGATTACGAACGCAACAACGTCATCGCCAACGGTGTCGTCATCGCAGTTGACGCCGAAAGCGAGCTTTTGGCATTTTTAATTGATGCAAGCTTCCATCATTTGTTTTAGGGCAGTTCGCCGTTCAAATGTTCGACTAACTGTTCTGAGCAATTTTTCATTTACTCGAGTCTCTTTTTTATTTCTAAATGCTCTGAGTAAACATCAATCCGGGATCAATAGCCAAAGGATCTTCGAAGAGACTGAATATCCCGAAGTTTACATTCGTGGTCTCCATAAACACAACGTGGATGGAATGTGAATCCTCCTTCCACCCTCAGGTGGTTTGCCACTTTCAAACAAAGAGCACTGGTCGAGTTTCAAGATAAATGATTTTTCAGTACGCTTCCCTTGCGGAAACTGCAATGACAATACATGGATCCAAACGAGTGCGCTGTGAGAATGACACTTTTCCTTGATGATAAGAAGCATTTGAAATATATATTCCAATTATTCGTTTCACTGCACTAAAGAAAATTTCTCGTTGGCTCGCTTGGCCGACTACTCTGCAGATAATTGTGCTGTAAATTTCAATCAGCATCGATTCATATTTCGGCAGCACACATGCGCATGTCCCTTAGTTCACCTCTCCTCCGACGGGTCCATTTTGGTGAGCATGCTTCAATATTATCATTTTCTCTTTCGTCTTTATTTTCACCTCATTTTCTTGTACGTATAAATACGTATCAGCCATTCTTCCTTTGTGTTGCTGGAAACATCCTTTCTTACATAAAACACGGATTGCACGACTACAGTACACTCATGGCTGGTGGGTTTATCGTGATAATGGCCAGATGACAGAGAATGATCGTCTGTTCATGAGCTCTGTACTGATTCCGCTCTTCACCGACTCATTTTGCAACAACCCTACTTCTTCACTTGAGCTTTACGAAAATTTCATTTCAGTAGTAGACGGCAGTGAGCTAGAGATAGAAATATGTGATTATGACACCGCATCAAAATAACGGAAGTGCTAAAGAACCAGTCTGAAAGAATATGAGGAAGTAAAACAGGTACAATTAGTTCGCATCTGCCGAGCAGCAGGCATGGCAGTCAGCTCGCATTGCTCCTAGCGCCACTTAGAACACGACGCGTTGCCATCCATATCCATGCTATACTACAAGGCATTCCAAATGGGAGCTTAGAGGAAGCAAATGAATTGAGGGCATTAGTTTGATTCGCTGAATTCCTTTCAATTTGGAAGGGGCTGTATAATGAGGGAATTGAAACATTGTAAAACAGAAAATACTCTCGAACAGAATTCCAGAAAGGCCTTAAACGGTCTTAAAGCATGAGTGTAAAATGAAAGGAGCTCTGCTGCTCAACGGAGACTTTAGGTCAGAAAGAAAAGAAGTCGTTGGTCATAATTTGGCTCTAACGATCCAGGAAATGTTTCTTTCGATGCCGCCGTTGTGAGCGCCGTCGAAGTTTCTCATTAATCTCGATATCCTTTTTCACAGGTGGAGATCAAACAAGAGCGCACAATTCCAGAATAAGACCACGTTAAGCGACCACAACTTACCAACTGCTTTCTACACTAGAATCAGAATACACTGTCCCATTCCACTAGCTCCCAGCGATAATTCGAACAAGGATCAGTGCTGACTTGAACACCTAAGTCTTTCGTAACATACTTTGTAATGAATTCTGGAAATCGACCATAGGAAGAGAGATATTCGAAGCGGAGGATTTCTGCGGTACTGAACTAGGCGTGTCTCTCTTACTCCAACAAAGAGTAGATTCAAAGACTTATGTTCACTAAAACTGTTGTCGCTGAGTTTTCACAGCTAGCAGTTGCAGTGGTTAAAGCGAATATCAAGGGGCGGTAGAATATACAAGATGTAGATGCAGACGTATTTACAGTCGAAATGAAGAAGACGATCTCTTACGGGGTCAGATTCACTTCCGCTCCTCCGACAAGGCCATCTCGGTCCTTCTTTAGCACGCGAATGACCTGGTTGAGCTCTAGGAACTTCCGTTGCCCGGCCCAACTTCGCCTCTCCTTCCATCGGTTGTTTCCGACCCCGCCTCGATTCCTTTGTGAAACTTCCCCTTTCCGTCGTCATTTCCGTCCGACTTTTTTTCGGTTCCGCTAGTGATTCGTCGGTTTCGGCTTCTCGCTGGCTCCGCTGAGGCGGCTAGCCTCTCTTTGCCGTCCAGCGACGCCAGCGAGTCGCCATGATCATAATCGCCGTTTGCGACATCTGTAGTTTCTCACTCACGGAATGGAGAATCGTTTTCGTTACAGGAGTCTTTTACATTCTTCATGACGAAGTATTCATTTCGCAACCAAACGAACGTAAGCTTTCACAAGTGTGCTGTTAAGATTTCTTTGTAAACACCTATAAGTATGCTGCTGAAGAAGGAAAATGTACATAGAGTAGAATATAGAATGAGAGGATAAGAATACTAGTCAACTCATGCGCACTCGCTCTTTCGTATATTCTTCAGATGGGGAATTTCCCGAAATGAGTGTTGGTAGTCAGCGTCACGCATCATCAAATCTGTGTTTTTAGATTTCGTTCTTTATGAATTCTACAGATTAATAACTCTGTTTCGCGGTGTGTACAGATGGCCACGTGTGTCACCTGTGAATGGAGAGTATGTGGAAGAGTCAATATCAACAAAGCCTAAAATAACCTTCTATAATATTCACATGTCACTCTTCGTTCTATTTTGGCAAGTAGTTGCGACACATGCCTATATTATGACTCATTTTTTTGCATCTTCGTATATGACGGTCATACTTACAAGTTTGCTTTCTTTAGGCTGTTCTCCCGTTGAAATAACTAAGTCAAGAATTGAACACAATCATTCGCGACCCGATTTTCCTCAACTTTAGCGTCTCGTTCAGAACATCGTCAAATCCGTATACTTTGTTTGTTTGCATGTGGGATCATAACATTTCGGCCTTAAATTGTCGAGCCCCTTCTTGTACCATTTTCCGATTAATTTTATCAGATCCTGGCTTACTCTTCCGAGCTGAATTGCTGTTTCTGTACAAAATTTGACAGTTCTCACCAGCGCGTATTGTCCGAGCACATTGCCGGTAGAGCTTACTCGTGTCCCTAAGGAGCCGTGAGTTTTTTTTTTCTGAGCTGCGGAGGGCAGGGCTCGCTCTTTTAACATCTCTCACAGAGATATTCGGGCACTTGCGAAGGCGTATCTGGGATTGGCGTGTTTGATTCGAAGACGCTGCAAGTGAACTTTTAAAAGCTCCTTAAGAATGAATAGAATTCAAATGCGAATGAGGTAGGTGCACGTGGTAATGCTGTGCCTCAATTAATGGGCTGCGGAGATAAGGAAAATATATGGGGAGGGTATGTAGAACATGTCAGCTGCACTGATTGCATCACACCTTCTCATGCTATTCGAGGCAAAAGTACTTTCGCAGTAGCATCAGCTATCACAACAAGTTAAGCAAAGTGTTGAAGCTTCGATCTAGCGACTAACCGACATGTGAATTCGCAGTAACTTCTCGAGTTTCGTTAGTGCTGCTGAACTCCGAGTAAATCGAACATATCTTCAATGCAACAACAGCAATAGTGGCCAGCGAACACTGCCACGACGTTACTGAACAAATAGCATGCTTAGTGCGCCTCTACCATTTCTTTCAGCACGTAAAATGAGAATAATTGGAGCCGCAGAATTTTGGCACTTGAGCGGATCAAAAGCTATTCCACATCTCCAAGTGTTTTTGGCGATGAGGCTGATAAATTTCACCTTAAACTTTATCGCGGTGCAGAGAAGAAACGCTTACGAATTTTTAGAGTGGTAGGCCTCGATATAGAAAATTCGAAAGAATTGCTGTGGCAGTGAAGAACTTATGGAAGCTTTCAGTCGCCTGATTAGGATACTGCATAATTGAGGAATTATGTGATACCCCAGAATGCATTGCAATGAAAAATATCCGAATTGGTGAAAAATGTCTAAAGCATTAGAAACGAAATGAGGAATATCCGAAGTGGCAAACGATGAGAAGTTTTCATTTCTAAGCCTTGCGCAGAAATGGACAGCTATGGGGAATTGGCAGCGCTGCTTCGTAAAGTTCCTGCTGAATGATGTTCGTTCAACATCAGCAAAATGTCGTTTCACTCGTTTCTCGCCACTCTTCGAATAGGAAACAACTTACGCTTACTTGATTACTTGAATGCCCTTCAGGTGAGAGGTATTCTTGAGGGCTAGGAAGTAAAAGGTTGCGGGAGGGGAAATCGGGCAGTATCTTGTGGGGGCCCGGCAACGATGGGACCTCCTTGGGGTGTTGCGTGGCTTGCACAAAATTCCCTTTTGCATCTGCTTGGAGCATTGTGTCAATTCTCAGTAGACCAGAGATCTTTCCGCTGATTAGCAGTATGTTTTCCATTATCTGAATAGGCATGTACGATTCGACGGTCTTCTAAGCCTTCTTGATACAATCTTGAACAACGTATGCATGCCTTTTTTCTTTTTTCAGATTTATTTCATTTATGATTTGGATCAAATGAGTCTCCATTAGAAGGTTCGAAGGAAAGGCGTGCTAAAAGCAACAATTTTTCATGTCCATCGGGATATTTCCGCATTCGAATTTCCAAAAATTGCTCAACAGTTGTGATAGAAACCTGCACTTTCGCGCATTTTCACTTTCGATGCTATGTTCGTAATTAACGGTTACATGTGCAATCTTCCGTTCTATCCACCCCATTATAATTGCACAATTCAAAAGAGTTCCGTTTTGCAACGAGCTGATTTTTCCGAACTTCAGCGTTTGTAATTACATGAGACGCTAATAATTCGCCAATCCACAGACGAGGAATTCATTTATTTAACGCTGATGTTGAGCTCGTCCAGCCTTGGCATGCTCCATTTTTCTTTGCGTTTTCCGATATTGTTCACTATACCTTCACCGGTCTATCTTCTGTTCCACTGAATTCTTGTTTCTCCAACAACGCTCACATGTCATTTCCCTTCCAGCTTATCTTGCTGGAGTATGTCAAATCAAAATGAAAAAAAAAAAACAACTAAGAGAATGAGAGAATTTCTGCGTAGTAGGAGATAAACGACGACATCTCGCTTTCCACATTAATAGCTCGTTTTCGTAAGGTGCTGTCCGTGAGGGACCTCGGGAAATGGAGAGGATAATGGATGGCGGTGAAATGCTAACGCTATTTAGCATGGAATAGCCCTGTTGAACAATGTTCGCTTAATCTCTAGAAAGAGCTTCTGTTAGCCCTCCAAATTCGGTACAACATTTTTGGAAGCTGTAGAATTTCGAACATTCACTACATCCACGATAACGGGTTGCCACAATTCGGCATGGAATCAGCAGTAGAAAATTCGTCACGTATTCATTCGTCTGTTACGCAACGCGACGTTTTTTTTTAAATAGATTTGAGGCTTACGCAAAGGCGCTGATTCATTGTGAATTACTTCGTATTGAGACGGGTACACTTAATCAACGAAGCAATTCAGCCATTTTATTGAGCATAAACTCAGTCACCTATGCACTGAAGGATACTGCAAGCTGAAGCCCACAGAAAAAGTTCAGCATAGCCCGTCACTCAACACACCCGGTGCGTCAGAGCATCACTGCGCTCGTTTCTTTTTTCTCGATCTTCGCACAAACCCACTCGAAGAGGAATCGATTAGTTCCAACGAATCTCCAGCAATTTTTTTTGGCGGCTACCTTCGTTTTTTTTGTGTTGCTTCTTTCTGCATGAACTCGATTTTGAGTGAGCCACAGCAATGAGCATCATAAAGATCAATGGCATGAAGAAATGTTTAACTGAGTTCGTAGACACACTGACACTCAACATGAATTCCTGATATTCAATAGGTGGTGCAATCGGGCGATGCAAGAAGTCATCGAAAAAATTTGATATTCCCGCAGCCTTATGAAACCCGGCATAGAATTGTCGTAGAAGCAGTAGTTAGTGTAGTGCTTATACATAGGTTTGCGGCATCACCAATCCTAGTATACTTCATCACGGTCTTATGCTGCTACAGGTGGAGCGCTGATGAGTTCAACGGGATTTACCACTAACTGCGAATTTATCTCAGGTGCACAAGGAACACAAGGTGTGTACAAGCATCCCCAAAGATCGTCTATCAATACGGAATGAAATATAAGGGAGGGGATGTTTAAATGCTGAGATGAATATTTGTGATGAATTGGATCGTGAGAAATCCCGTGTTAGAATTCATTTGCAGATTTCAGAAATCTACAGCTCATGATCAGTCCAAGTGATGGATGATGCTTAAATGTCAGTTGTGCGCATTGAATGACATCGCTGCAACTAACCTTCGACGGATTTATCGACATCAGCTTTGTTGAGTCGCTAGGACACGGCGCAGAAATTCCCGAAGTTCTATTCATGCAGAAGTTTTATTCAGCGTGTCGCTTTCAACACTCAACGAATTCCTCTCAAGAAGATGGCATCCAACAATTGTCGGCATAAGAATGCTCTCTTGAATCTATGAAACCGGTGCTTCGCTTAAGAAATTCTGCATCGCCCACTGTTGCCCGATTATGGATTTCTGTTCTTTCTGTCAACTGACTTTCCAATTTCACTCTCTGTAAAACGTATACCTTTTTCACTCTCATGATCTACAGAGGAGTTTCTTTTTTAGTACTGAGGTGTTCATATTCTTATATTATTTTCACCTTTGCTTTCAGCTTTATCCCCTAGCTTTTCCTTTTCCTGTACGTAAGCTGAGCTTGATATTAGGAGCGGATATTCGTCTTCCGGACCACCATTTAATCTTTGTTTTTCTCGCCTGTTAAATCTTCAATGCCAGTGTTTCCGCGTAGCATATATGGCCTACTAAGAATAGAGGTCGAGTGGTGCAGATAGCCGAGATAGTTTTGATGACTTTAGAGATACCGAGTTTGAGAGCAAGTAACATAAGTAACTTACTAAGCCATTGAATGCTGAGATTCCAACCACACTGCACGGCGAAATTGTACTCATTGCGTTGAATGTAATGTCATTTGGGTGATAGGTATGGATTAAATGTATGGAAGTGGAGGAGCGATCAGAACTTTTGACTGATGCACTCAGCTCAGTTATCATTTCACTTTAGCCACGGACAAAATTTTACGAGAGCAAAATGTCATTCCACAGTATTTGAGCTTCTCATGAGTTCTTAAAACGACGAAAGCATCAATTCCAAAATTATCGGCACCGATTATTATTAACTTTCGAGGAAATTATAGGCATTGAAAGCGAAGAAGAACTGCGGGTGACTCGAAGTGAATTTTGAACTCAAAATAACTCTCATCCTCAGAATTTTTCAGTGACCGCTCTGTCGACTAAAATTGGCTCTAATTTCTCAATTGACTTTTAATGCGCTAAATTTCGCACTTCTAGGTAATTCCAAACTTCGACTTTTTAATGCGCAAACACGATTCCGGCTACAAATGAATCTCTGTAATTGAAGTATACTTCCGTAGGGGGAAGTCTCAAATGAAAGGAGTGGATTTACTAGTCGCATTGTGTGATTTATTTGCACTTTCCGTGCACTGTAATATTACTTTATAAGACGATCCCCGCTATCTTTGCGCTCTTGCAAAAATATCACTTTCCCTTGGAGCTGAATATGTGAGAACTCGCCTTAACTTTTATCTTGAGAACGTGCTAAACCCTCAGTTACTTGAAGAACCAGCCGTTAGCGAAATGCTGTGCTGTGTGGCACGATACATCATCGTGAGCCATCTTGTCTAGTTCACTTGAAATATAGCTGTGTGATAAAGAATCAACTTCTGCAACTTTTAAAAGCTTTGCTCTTTGGCTGTGACGTTTTGATGCTAATGCAGATATTGCTTTCCCAGTCGCACATACCTATCTATTTGTAAGCACAAATGTTATCTTTCTTCCGACGATAAGAGCTTTCTAACTATATGCTTTATTCTCACATGACTTTTTTGTGTGCCTCAGAGTGTTGACCTCCGAAAAGAAAATAAAATAGAAAATCGACGGCAATATGCCCCATTGTTTTCTAAGCAGTGACTCTTCACTTCCTGCGAAAACACTCTTGCAACATAGGAGCTTTTAACGGTGAGAGCCGCACTAATGATGGGTCATTAATATTCTTGATGAATGGCTCCGAATCCTTCACATACGTCAACATCCACCACTGGTGATGAAAAACGCTCACGAATCATCAACTTAATCCATCGATCGACTGCGAATTTACGTGAGAACAGGAAGTGACTTCAAAAGTCTCCATATTTGGGTTTTTTCTCAATCATTTTCTTTGCATTTCCGACAACTCGTTATCTATTTTTTCAGTCCTTTGTTGCAATTTCCGCTCCTAACTAATAGGAGTGGAGGCTTCACGTGGTAATGTGAAAGATGAAATCGAGCAAGGTATCTCGTCGATCCACCCTTCCTCATTTGAATGCATCCACAGAAAAAATTAAAAACAAAAAGGAAATGCAAAATTAAGTTGGTTCATTTTACCAGTGACTGACTGGGCACATCAAGCATAACTTTTTATTGTTTTCTGGCAAGCAAAGGATCGATCTTGCCTGGTATACACACAAGAGCTAAATCTTTCTCCGTACCCATAGTCCAGAAACAAACAAAGCAATATTCGAGAAGGAACTAAATTCATGATCAATTCGCTCTACAAGGACATAGAGGCAACCGTATCTAAGTACGTTCACAGCACTCCGTGATAGTTTTTGTAATGAATAACAAGAGGCGAACGAGCAGAAGCATGTTGAAGGATGCGAATTGTGAACATTAATGTGATCTAAGAAAAATGTGGGTGCTTGTTTTGAGGGAGTGTTGTGCGGTATGACACCAAAATCTTTCAAAAGAAATATAACAATGGCCTTAGTTCAAAAGATGTGATGAGCATACGCTCCTGACAAGTACAGCAAAAATCACAATAGATTCTTTTTTGTTGCTTATTCATCCACAACCTCGTTCCAGAGGATTCATTTTTGACCATCTTTGCGCCCTAAATCTTGTAGAATGGCAAAAGCTTTTGGTGTTCACCGTTCCAACATACATGCTATACTTATTTCAATTGAGCAGAGAAATTTTCTAGGTGCTATCCTGTTGAAATTTTGAAAGAAAACGTTCATTCGCACATGCACTCTATTGCTTAATCGATCGATGTTGACCTCTAGCTGTGACAATCGAAGACCAAGCACCGACCTTATAAGAAAAATCAAATTTAAGCTTCTTTTGTAGCTCATATTATACATTCTTGAAGTTTATTGCCTCTGTGACCAATAAAATATCGGAAATTACGATCAGAATTTTTTCTCAGTTTGAGAGGAGTGAACAGTAGCCTATTAAGAATTTAGCACTGCTCGCTGCACACTGTGAATTCAATAAACATGCAGAATTGTTCGCTTTCGTTCATCCATAGTGATCACTATCGTAGATTAAATCTGTGATGCGTTCATGTTGCACTCAGATCGTCACATTCCAGTTCATGAAACCACAATAATCACTCCTTTGTCTCATCCGATGAATTAAAAATTTAGCTGAGATGTTTCAGTTTCATGCGGCATATTGACATTAAAAGTCATGAAATGTTCTATCCGTTTAAATTTTCAGCAAAGCTTCAGCAGAAGGCTTAGCACTAGGAAGTAAAAACGATGAAAAATCTAGTGACGCTTGAGTGGAAACGACGTCATCCACTATAATATTTAACCGTGAAATGGCTGCACTATTCGATTTGGTAGTCTAGCCTGGAAAATATCTTGCAAATTTCATCCTCAGCTGAGCTTTCTCTAAGAATGCAAAGAGGGTAATAATCCCAGCTCCGGTCGCTTTTGTATGCTATTTCCGTGGTAACTCCGTTTTGAACTGGATATTTCAAATTTAAGCTGCACCTTTTTACTGGTTTTTCGAGTTCTTGATTGTGCAATACCGTCGAGATCTTAAAAGTCTTCCATTAACCTTCATCTTTGCTGAAATATGGAGTGTGTTCCGAAATGACCCATGCAAAGACCGCCCGAATTTCCATATGGAGCCAACAATGTAGTTTCCTGAATTATACGCATATTAATATTGAAGAAGTGTGCAACTCCACAACAGAATTATAGCAGTGTTAACTGTGCACATCAGTTTTTTTTTGTAATCAAACAAGGTTTTTTTCCTCGCTCACTGCAGCTAAGCGCGTATAAATTTAGAAGAAACAACACTGCCCGAGCGTACAAGGCAGTAGTCGAGAACGAGTTGCATTAGAAACTTATCTTGCATGAAATTTTGTTGCTGTTGCTTATATGCAGTCTGCAAAGTGTAGAAAACATATCGATACAGATCAGAAAAGATACAAATATTTAACTCAACTATTAGCGAGTGCGGTTTGAGACTTCAAGCTCTCGTCCCCTCTTACATAATTTGTTGCCGAAAGGCATTACAATAGCAGCTTTCATTAGAAGCTTTCAAGTAAGGATTAAATAGTCTGCAAGTGTAGAAAACATATCGATTAACATATCGATGAATCCTCTCGTTTCAAATAACTGGCGAATAATACTGCACCTCTGTTAAATTGATTTCCCCTGTTTTCGTTGAATAAACCCCTTGTTCTCACTGAGATGCGGCATTTTATTGAGTTTCATTCATTTCATCATTTCACTGATTTTTACTTATGCTTCACTCTATATCACCGAATTTCACTTCACATTGCCCTCTTGGCCACGTTTTGCATATGTGGTGAACGCTGTAGTTGTCATCTTCTTTCAACATTATCACTCCATGCGTTGCCAGCAATAGTTGCGAGTAAACACTTTCCTTAGCTAATAGTCCAACATGTGTTCCTCTTGACACTAATAGATGCCTGATTCATAGAAAAAAGGAAGCGCTAAAATCACTGAATCATTTCCTCCGCCTCTTTCGTCGATGAAAGAAGTTTGCCTACTTTAAAATGTTAAGTGGACTGATATAGGTTGTGGGAGCGGAACGCAGTGCTCTCAACTCGCTTGCGTCATTCGGCCTCCGTATGTTTACCCGATCTTGTTCCTCCCTTTCTCCGCATTTCACCTTCTCGTTGTCGTTTCTAGCATCTTTCGATTTGCAATCTGTGGGTTTCCTCTCAAGCAGAATTGTTCGACCTTCTATTATCGTTGCATGGCCTTTTTTCCGAAGAAAATGATTTACTTGTGTCCACACATGCATTGAGGATTTAGTTGCTCGCAGTAGTCCAATGTTTCTACAGTGTTTTGCTTTAGTTGGCGAGATCCACATTGCTCAGCTACGGTGACCGTGCTCTTCACTTTCACTATATGTCTCATTTTATTTGTCCCGCTGTATAATGGATCGAAATTTTATATATCTATAGTTAAAGGTGCGAAATTTAGACAACTTTCGCGAATGATGCTTTAGAGGAGAGAAGCAGCGGTAATCGTTTGCCTAACGGCTGATGCTTAGAAATGAGGAACAGCAGCGACTTTATACAGAGTGCCTATCACATAAGAACGTCTTCTGCCAAGGTACCAACAATCGGATACTTACTGCGAAGTGTTAGAAATATTTCACATATAACTAAGTCTAGATTTATTACGCCTGCAACAAGTTATTCGAAAATGCAAGGAGTCCGGGATAGTTCCTCAGAAGTTAAATTACCGTATGGGCAGCAATGAGGTCCTCATTGGGATTAATATTAGGTTGGCAACGATATGCTGCACTTTATTTTGTGGTACTACTGAAGGCGGTGGATGAACTATCCGTAAATAATGCTCGTGCTTAATGGCCTGAAAGCTTAATCGGAGTAAGCTCTTAAGAAGCTTAATCTGAAAGAATATAGCGGAAATGGATAATTACGTTCAAGAGCGAGCTATCAAGTACTCGAGTTTCCGATTCGCAAATAAAAATCTTTTTTATAGGACACATGGAAATCTTTTCTATAGGAACTTATCAAAGTTGCAAATATGCATTGCTTCAGTCCTTTTTCCGCAATAATGTCTTATTAAAGTGACATTGTACTGTGGAACATCGTTCACCGTTTGAAAGAAATCTCATAAAGACGTCAGAATATCACAGCGTCTTCGTTGTTTTCACGTTAAGCTGTTGCTTGCACTCAAAACATTCGAATTTCTGTTACATTCGCCACGAAGAGAAGAATAAATTTGTTTCATTTGTTGCATGTTGTTATAATCACAACCTCTCGTGTCACGTCTCCAATCCTCGAAATATTTTAAGCACTGCTCTTTAGCAAGAACGTCTTCGATTATCAATTCTTATTGCCCAATTACAACTATCTCGCTTTATCATCATGAATTTAAGACTCAGTGAAGTTCATCAAAGAAATTGGGGTGAAGAATTTAACACATGCAGTTGCAGAGATTGCAATATGTCAGAGATTACTTTTGCGGTTTTTGGACGACCCACAGAATAGGCCTTCGTTGCCAAACCATTCTGCCGTGTACCTTCAGCGATCAATAGTTTCGGAGTGGTCGATAATTTCTTTTATCTTTTTTTTTGGAAATTTATACAGGAAATTGGTAGTGTTCAGAGAGATTTAACCGTATAATGAGTGGTGCTGAAGGTTGTTACGACGAAGTTGGCAAATTGTTTGTGGAATGTATAATACTCATAGGACTGGTGCAGCGAATGAACCCACGATAGCTGCTGAATGGGTATCGCTAAATTCGTGATTTTGCGGAAAGTTGTTGAGTAGCTCATATCCTCAGATTTGAGTTGAGGAGATTTTTGTAGCGTTAGGACGCTATCCATTCTTTGTTCTTTGATGGTTCGCGATGAAGAGTGAAAAAAATACTATTTGCCTGATAGATCATCCAATATTCGAAATTGAACAGCGGAATAGCGAGAGAGCGCTACAACTCATTGAAATATATACCAGTGGTGTCAAAAGTTTACCCTTTTCAGATGGCTTCCCTAATAAACAAGTGCAGCTGTTTCGAGTGATACATATCTGCCGTTTTTCTACGCCTTCGCAATTTGTAATATGTTTGTGCAGTTGCCAATATTTTCAAATGTTTTCTTCGTTTGTTTATCATCAAATTACCTCGAAATTTGCGAGAGGCAGTCCCAATTCAAGTGGTTAAGGGTCCCTACCTATGTGCGGTTGATAGAATAGTTGAAACTTTTTCAAACGAATGTGGTGCTTTCCATCGGGCATGTGAACTATCGCCATCATCTATCGACAATTTCAAATTGATATTTGCTTGCATCGTACAGCTAATTGGTCAGTTTGGCGTTCAAGAAATTGCCATNAATTTCAAATTGATATTTGCTTGCATCGTACAGCTAATTGGTCATTGATTTTTCGCCTGAGATTTCAACTTCGCAATCAATTCAAAGTGTGTTTTTCCGCTCGATTTTGATTATAGCCACTAGTTCTCCCCACAACTTTTTTTCTCAAATGTCCGTTGAGTTGTTTTCACAAAGAGAATATCTGTCGCCCGTGTCTGCGCAGTTGAAAATAATCATGAAATGGTGCTGATGAAGCGTAGAGTGGGATTGGTGATGCAATCTTAGTGAGATGAATGAGTAGTAACTCGTTTTTTGCCTCATTTGTTCCATATTCTCCGGAGGATTGCTTCTGCACATTATCAAATTCATCTTGTAGAGGTGCATTTTCGGTATATGGTATTTCTACCACTGTACGCGTCGTTCCGTATCCAACCACTGGAACTATTGTGGTCAGAGCGGTCAAGAAAGAGAGGAGGAGAGAGGAAAGGAAGATGGTAAGACGGAGGGGGGGGGGGGGGGGGGGGGGATAATGTAACTNGGGGGGGGGGGGAGGGGAGGGATAATGTAACTATATGAAGATAAGCTCCATCATCGCCCGCGCAGATCCGTTGACTCCGCAAGTAATTTTATAAGGGTTCGAAGGTGAAGAAAGTGCTCTACAGATTACACCGCTTTAGTTTTCAATGTTACTCTAACGGTCTCAAAATAATTGCCGTTCTGGTGGAAGACCTGTGACAAAGGGTCTAAATGAGCGCTCTTGTTTCAAATCAGGACACTTGTTGTTTTGTTTCCTCAACCATTGCATATATCAGAATTGTTTATAGCGGCCCGCTATCCTTCGACATAATATTCGTTCAAATAATGAATTAAAAAGCATGCAACTTTCCTTGTAGTTTGCACTCATTCACTCGTTAATCGTTTACAAGTTTGCATAATGTTTCCTTCTTTCCGCGGATTAGTGCCCTGATACTCTACATGGGCTTCTACATATTCCCGTAAAGTAGTGCGTCAATTAGACGCCTATGTATGTGACTGCATTCCTCTAGGCAACGAACCTGAATAAATATCTGTGATACTCGCATATTTGTGAGGAATTGTCCTTATTTATTGAGTGCTTTCCAAACCAAGCTGAACCTGACGTACAATGCTTGGAATAGTGGAAAGCCTACTTGATGAAAAAAATTTGACTTCAGTAGAACAGAGCAATGAATTATAATTCTGAAGACCATTCCTTGAGATAGGCTTACTGTACCATTCTCCGATGACGATTCACCTTCTTCAAATCTCACAAGAGCCCAAAAATATTTTGGTATAATCGCTGAGCTACTGTGAAAGTCGATTTGTTCTGCGCAAACGTTCTGTAAATGCGTTCTCGTCTTTTGCTATCGATTCTGCTATAGACATGCTTCGATTTTTCTTCGTTCAAATTGCGTTAGGTTTCGCGTATTCGGCGTCGCTGATGCACGTGAGCGTGGCAAGTGGTGCTTGCTATGGCCGTTTTTACTTTCGACTGCACTCGTCCAATTCGGCGTGCTCACGTCATATGCGCATCACATCGGCGACTCCTTACGAATTTGCCAAATGTGCTTCTCGCCGTCACCATAGATGCTGCTTGTATGCTGCTGTTAAGCTCTTTCATTTTTCTGCGCCTTCCATTTCTCCAACACACCGTAGGGAAGCAATCTTGCGGCGTCATTTCTGCAGAACATCCCTTCTAATTCGATGACGATGGTCCTGATGAACCGCTTTCAGTGTACACAGACGGTCCTCCTCCCGCAAATTCTCTGCATTTATGCGTATTTGCTATGTGTGCATATATATGTTTGTGCAGTGGCTGTGCTATCCTTATTTTTTATTCTATTGGGATGAGCTAGGTGCGTTGTGCTCGGCTGCATTCACAAAAAGGCCTTTTCTGACGTCAAATTTTGTTGGATCAAACTGAAAGCCCGCAGAAGTTTGAGAATGCCTTGCTTGCATTAGAGAATAGGCGTTCATATTTTGCAGCCTTGAACTCAAAACATTCAACGCAAATCATCGAGTGCTGTTAACGTTTATGCATAATATTTCAATGATATCTTTTACATGTAAATTAGTGGTGGGATATCGAAAGCGAACTTATATTCGTTATCAGATGTTGAGGTGAGACTGAGATCGTTAGAAGGATATAATGACTTCCTCGCATACCCTTAATCTCTTTGAGACCATTTTGGTGGGGGTGCATCGTCGCCTTCGATAAACGTTATGCAGTCGGAACACATCGCCAGTTACGAATTCATTTCCTCCTTCAGGGAATGATTTCATCCCAGAGGAATGACGATAACACCTTTCGACAAGAGCGTGTCAGGCTTTTGAATATTTTCTGGGTTCAAAAAATTTTTTTGTGATTTTCAGGCAGAATATCTGCTGAAAAGGATTGCTTGAATATCCTCAGCACAGTCTCAATTGGTATGCTTGAAGACTTCATCTGATTTCCGATTGCTTTGAACATATTTTTCTTGGCAAAAACTGATCGCAAAAGTTATGAAAGATCATAACAAGAGCGCTTTTTTTGGTAACGCGATGGTAAAGTTTGTCGTATTCGAAGAAATTTCAGCTTGTGATGATCGGGCTTAGAGGAAACGGCATATAATACAGCCACAACATTAGGAACTATTTCGAGTTTTGGCAAATCTTTATCGCTTATCAGGAGAAATTATATAAAGAGGTTGTAAATTATATAAAGGAGGAATTAGATAAGGAGTTTGCAAGCTGCATTTTCCAGCACAAGTTTCTAATAGCTGTAAAAAATGCGAGCATAGTGATCTTCTCTTTGCTTGATTTCTCTGCCTCTGTGATTACCATAAATTCCTCCTGTCGCAAAAGTATTCCTCACAGCTCATTTCGTCACACATTTTCATACCGCATCGATCTTGATCCTCAAGTTCAGTGATGCACAATTGCCTCACTATTCGTTGTTCTATAATGCTAATGCTTAGTGCAACTGATATGCTTTACACCTATTTAGTCGAGTGTGCAGTAAAATTTGCACATTTTTCATACACGTTCGTCGCACCAGTCGCAATATCCAAACGCCTGATCGCAGCAAAATTATGCTGCCCTCGATGTCGCACGCTTGTCGCAGCTACCGTTTTCAACAAACCGGCGAGCGAGTCGATATCGTTTCAAAAGTGCCCCAGGCGAGACAAAATTTGTGGCGCCAAATTTGAAAACTGGCGAAATGTTAGCAGCGCACGTTGACTCCAAAGCACTCATTGACATGTCCGAAGGACCGTATATTGTAGCCCTCTGACCTTCACAGTCGCAATTATTTTTCGATATATGTTCTGTTTGCTATCTTAGTGCGGCCTATCCACTATGGTAAACTGACCATACGCCACTTCATTCTTCGTAGCGATCATCAAAAAGCTCGTGGAGAGGAACTGCAGCAGTCTAGATCGAATCATCAATTCAACTCATCGTCACGTTCCTCATACAACTTTTGCCTTCTCCGACATTAACAACGTATGTCCCAAACATTTTTCGGTGTCAGATGAGCAAATTCTCAAAGTCATTTTGACATTATGCGGAAGAAGTGAAACAACTTTAGGAGTTTCGGTTTCTATCAGCTACACATTCTTCTTTGAAGTGAAGGAAACGAGACGAGCTGGAATTTCCACCTTGCATAAGTTTTTTACATTCCATCTTAGATGGGCAGAAAAAGCTTTCAAGCATTTGCAATGACCCCAAAAGAAATTTTCGCTTGCCAATACTTTTCATCCCTTCCAGTGCTCTTCTGTCCGTCGATAAGACATGCAAGATAATTACATGTCTTTTTATGCCCTTGATTGCATCTTCATATTAACATGGTATAGTGCTGTAATAGAATCAGTTAGGTTATGCTCTACGAGGAAGGCTACACGCTATTCAACGAAGCAACTTGAAAGATTGCTTGCGCTCCTAGTTTCCATCTTCTTCTGAAGGGGTATGGAGTCGTTGGGTGGAGGAATTCTGGCGAGTTGACAGTCTTGGGCGCTATTTGACAGGCAGTACTCGCCGCCTCCTCTTTGCCGGAAGTCTATTTCCGTCTTGTTCAGTGCATATGCGATCGCCTGCGTGATGCTGCTATTCACTTACCCTCCATTCATCTATGAAAACTTTTTACTGCACTTCGCAAGCTGAATTCATGTTCTCGAAATCTTCCCTCCCACAAGTTTTCACAAAGACATAGATTTGCGTTTTCGGGCATATTTCACTATACTGGCTAGTAATTCGTGAGACATGTATTTGCATATAGGCTGATTGAGCTATTATGAAAACCTATATTTACAAGCTGCTTCGATACAATACGTTTTTTTCGCTTGTTTTGAAATCTGACCGTATTTTCTTTTCATGATGCTTCTGATGTTATACAAGACAACTCGTCGTCATCAGTGTCATATCACCTTTCTGTGCCTGCCGTGTAGCAGCAAATCAGTCTCAGCTTTTCTTCTTCAAACAAGCTGTAGTAATTATTCGCTGTTAACACGGTTCTGTGTGGCGTGCGTTGGGTGATTGTGCCTGATTCTGATTGCTTCCTGTCAGCTGCCTCATTCACATTGACTCCCTCGCTCTTAACCAGTACATTTCCCTACTGCTTGCCAAGTGCAATACCACTGCACTCAAACAGCCGCTTGCGTCTAAGAATCGACTCTTTCATTGGCTCAACTAACATCTTTCTAAAGTTCTTCAGTGATTGGATAAGAGAACAGCATTGTATTTGATTCTGACAAGTTTTTAGCATCAATATAGTGGCTTGCATGCGATTATCTCCTACCTCACTACTATACTGATTAGTCGTTGATAAAGGATTCGATTTCGCGCACACATATTTAGTAGATGCTTTTGTGATTCTTTGCTAGAAATATTGGTGTGGTAATAAATCTGCTTTTTAAGAGCGAACATGATAGAAGGAGAGAGCAACCAACAGGTCGCTGAAGTCTGCATCAACGAATGATTGCAATACAGGCGATATAGCAGGGTCAAATGCCTCTGAGCAAAAGCTGTTTATATAAAGCCGTTCTTCTAAGTGCTAAGAACTTAACTTGCATAACATATGTTAGATTAGGAGTGCTCCAGGATGGCACTGCGAAGAGGTATTGGTAGCTGCAATCATTGTGGGGTGCTTCTCGTTTCCTTTCGTCATTTTACGAGGCACTTCAGCAAGTTTCAATTCAAAACTTTTACCAGGGTTATTCGGATGCCTGAAAAAATATTTCCGTAACGCAAGGAAAGTCACAGTAGAAATGCTGCTAGCTTAGTCGTTTTCCTAGCAGCTTAAAGACCGAGTGAAATACAAGCTAAATACAGAAATACAAGTCCGCAGCTTCCTTGTGGCCATGACCGAGCGCCACTTGCACCATTATTTATTCATTTAGCTTGCAGTGAGATGAGCTATTGGAGGACAGTGACAATAAGCTTACGCCTGAGCGAATTCATTATCATAGATATGGGTTTATTCGCAATGTTTTCATAGTCGCTAAGGTGAAAGTAACGACGGTTGAATAATTTTTTGAGCGATGACTACAGCGGAAGTTTCAGTCATCATTAGATTGCCAAAAATACATCAAGATTTGGCGGAGGCCAGATAAGTGCGGAAGGCCGGATCCGACTTGGAACGAGTGCATCGACTACCAAACGTGGTTTCATCGCCTTGCTGATTTTTCAACTTCAAAGTTGTTTGCATGCTGCCGACGTCTGTCAGCTGGGACCTGCTACCCTTACTCCCTCACGAGGAAATTTCTGTATAAAAATGGGTTTTAGTTTCGAGAAAAATTCATCAGGGCATGCTTTGAACTTTTTGTTGTCCCGTTCTATATGATGGAAGACTTCCACGAATCTATGGCACAATGCGGACAGTTGCAGCGGTTAACGAATCAACAGCGCTTTCACGCGATTTCTAAACGTGTGATTTCTAACTGGTTGAATTTTCGTTGCGATCGGTAATAGTAGGTGCAGCAAAAGAGACAAAGCAGCTGATTGCTGTCGGCTGAAGCCGATTGAAATTCCTGTTCCCAACCGATGTTCTGTCAAAAAGTGTTCTCGCGAAGTGAGCTTAGAAACTTGCTAAAGCTGCGGAATTATGTGTCCTATAATCCGCTCCTACCGGCACCAGCAATGGTTGCTGTCGGTAATAATAGGTGCAGCAAAAGATACAAAACACGTCACTACCGAGGTTGCAGCTGAATGGCGGAGTGGTCCAGTAAGGAATGGGAACCTTCTGCTGTGGAGGAGGCAACATGGCAAACCATTTTTGTGAAAGCTAGGCGAGAGATTAAAAAACCGTGGCTTGTCTGCTTCAGCAGCTTATTGGGATGAAAAGCTTCGTTTAAACTCATCGTCGGCCACCTCTTACCCATCTTCGACCCGTAATGTTGCCGATGCCACGATCTTGCAACCACAGTCCAATATTTCATCCTCAATTGTTGATCCTTGTAGGCCATTTACACGCAGCCTCCTGTCGAATTTTGCCTCTCTTATTGGAACTTTCTTACCTGAATGTTCTTTTTATTTCATAGCAATGCGACCTGGTTCCCTCGTTAGGCTCTTCGATCTGCATTTTAGCAGATACTCAAAATTTAATTAACAAACATCGAAGACTGTGCTATCGCTCTTTGCGGTGAACGCGATTCACTTAAAGCTCTTTCCAACACGCCGTTATCGTGGATCTTAAAAATTTGGGTGAACGGTATTGAAGAAGATGTTGACATGCATCGGAACGACTTCACTTACAGTCATTCTTGTTCTTGACGGAAGGATGGTCCGCCTTCGCAATGCATTTGTCTACTTACTCATGCGCAGTGCGAGCAACACATTTTCGGGCTTTGCTTTCGATTTTGATGGATCTTCAAGCCATAACTGTGCAGTATACTATCCTCTCTCATTCATCTGTCCATGAAGCAAACCCTTCTAGTACGTAAATCCGCAGTACATTGTAACGTTTCGCTTCACTTCCCTAATAATTTCCGTCTTTTTTGAAGGTATAACTCAATCTTCGCACGGCATAACCTCATATATTTTGCAAAACTTTCCACTAGCATTGCAAAATTCCTCACTTCGCATGTTTTCAACTATTATATGAATGTTTTGAACTGCCTCATTTGTGTGTTTTGCACTATTTCATTGCATATTGACACAGCAATTGAACTAGTACGGCTCGGCAATCGGAAATAAATTATTCGAGGAAATTGAGATCTGCTGTAAAGCACCCTTACAAGAGGTACTAATATGTATACGCAGTTTGGTTGCCAAGCAACGTATACGGCATCTGAAATTCCATCGCTGCAAGTGACACTTGCTCTGTGCAAAACAAGTGACGATTAAGCCTCATGCAATTTGCTATTGGACATCTGAACTGTTGTTGATCCTCTCATCCTCGTATAATCAAAGTATAGGCCATAGGCGAGACTAGAGAGCAATAGCTAACAGCCTATTCGTTCATCGTTTCTTTGGACTGAGTCGTCATGAGAACGTGGATTTGCGCCGAAAAAATAACGTCTTCAAATTATTTCCGCCGTTGGTGTAGCAAATGAAAGCTTCGTTATCCCTGACTTTATGTATACCCAGCAGCAGTATGCCCAAGATATGAGGAAGCAATAGTCCATGAGAGCGTATACAGGGGATGGATTTGGTGTAAAGGTGGCAGGATTAGAGGGAAATTCAAAAGGTTAGCCAAGCGAACGTTTCACACGGATCTAGCTCAGAATTCACATGACGTCTTAAGAAGTTCGCTTCTCTCCGTTTCGTGCAAAGTTTTGTTCTCCTCTGTCATGCACATGCCGAAATGTTCTTTTTATAACCGCTGAGCATAGTGATCCGTTTGGAATTATAAAATAAGTGACGACGCAAGAAAATGTCCGTTGGGAGGGATCCGTCTATACGATGAAGTGAGAAACGCTCAATAACTATTTTGTGCTGAGTAGCTGAACCGTGTTATGACATCAGAAAACCCAAACGTTTATATTTCTGCGAAGTCCTCTGGGTCACGCTTCAGCTTCTGGAAACTATAGCAAAGCAATTGAGTTTTTTTGTGTCCCGATCCAGTTTCCTCTGAAGACGAATGACTAAAGAGTGAACGAAAGGATAGTAGAAATGTCTTCTATCGAAATCTATTCAAATGATACAAATAGTGACATTTCTTTGTGGTCTTCTTCTTCAGCCACTTTCAAGTTCCACCGTAATCTATAGTGCATTTGCAGGTAGCATGCGCTGACTATCATTTTTGCAGAGAAAAGCGCTGGAAAACTCTGAAAATGATGCAGTTATACACTTTTGCCATTTCTATGGATATTCTTCTTAGTCGACTATTTCAATAAAGTTCAAATGTCGCCAAGAAATTTGGCACAATTTTCGATTAATATTTATTATCGACCGACAACAAATATTCTTTGCTGTTTAGTTGTTAAGAGGTTCTCAATATGCATTATAAGCAGCTGTTTATGTGCTGTGTTTAGGACGTTCTTCTACTCGACACCTCCTCAGATATATTGTGAGAATCGGTAATCATTTTGAATATTCCAATTTTTGCATTGAACTGAATAGGACGGAATCGGCGCCTCGTCAGATTCACCACATGAATTCATTCAAAATAGCACATCATAGTCTGCTTTGGCTGTATCAACAGAAATGTTTTTTATTAACTTTTTTATGAAAGGTATCCTTTATCAGTTAGATCCAAAATCATTCCACAGTCTTCATTTGTCAGCGTTCCCGAAACAATAAATGAATTGCAGTATACGTGCTACTGATATAATGATTCTATAATACGCATCTAAACAACTTGTGTCGTGCATCACTGCCTACAAATGCCGATTAAATAATCATGATAGCGGTACGTTCAGGTTCTGCGGTTAATTCAGCGATCGTACAGCCGTATGTTGTGATTTGTAATTGCGTTAGAGAGGTAACGGTGGGACGTCGGGCGTCTCTCTTGGATGCCAAAAATAGATGCGAAAACCGGTATATATTCGGGAATTGTCGCTTTGCTGGTCGCTAGCAATTCATCGAAATGTTTAAAATGTTTAGCGGAAGTGAGCATTACCATTAATATTGCAAGTACACTACGATGTGAATGGAAACTCGATAACAAATTCGAGAATACAAATGTGTTCATTTTATTTGGCAGTTACTGCGCCTAATTTCCTTCATACAATGATATCTCCATTCGTCGTCCATATCAAAGAATATAATAGACTGTGCTCTCAAACAGTCCCCCCTTGTCTTTACCAAAAAAAGGCTCTTCTACCGTTACATACTTGCTGCAGTCGTTAACTGACCTACTAGTTTTTAGTTGTATGTCAAACATTAACAACACTGAATCGATTCAGTGACCAATAATATTATTTCTCTACTCTTAGAAGGTAGACTGCAAGGCTTTTTGTAATTCATGGATAAACACTATCGAATAAATAATTGTCTGTTAAAATAGTTAGGCACAGACCCGGATGAATAACTCATAATTTGCGACATTTTTCTCAGATAACGCTCTCCAAAAAAGTGTTTATTCTAACGTCGTTGTCGATGATTTTGTTTCGTTTATTCGACGAGCAAATTTTCGCAGAACTGAACTGCTTGTGATGCATTTTGAGAGCATAGTGTAATGAATCTGAGCACTACGTGTCGCAGTCAGCAGGAAATAATTCATTTGTTCTTCTCGATCACAGCTTCATGGGTCAATGGCTTCTTTTAAACGAATTCTGTTGCAGCGCTTTTGATGCGATTTGTGGAAACCGCCGCCAAGTCAATTGGCTTGATGATTTTGATATTTTTAAGCTGTTTTGTGCTAACATCTCTTGGAGCGCATTGAGAAATGATGCNGATGATTTTGATATTTTTAAGCTGTTCTGTGCTAACATCTCTAAAGAGCGCATTGAGAAATGATGTTGACGTGATAGTTTACGTTAGTGAATCATTATTAATGAGAGATGTTCCTATTATCCACTCTAGTGAGCAGAGTATTACATCTTAATTCAATGGGCGCACGGAAATAAGCATCAGCAGAATTGATCCCCATTCTTTCATCGATATGGAATATTTTGGTCTTTGAAGGAAATTCTGCTTGCTTCATATTCGAATTTCCACATCATACTAATATATTGCAGAATTACTTCGAAGAAATTTATGAGGTTATATTAGAGGCAATAATTTCGCACTGAAACTACATTCTCCAAGTGCAATTTGTAATGGGCTGGGATAGTATCATGGAAACGGCCGTAAAATAATTAAGAGCGCCAATGTGTTTATTGACAGACGATTTAACTTGTGGTTGCCGGAAGTGCACATTTGTCATTTCTTTCCGAATCGCGCGACGCGCTCATTTGTTGTGGAGGTTTCTTTAATCAACACATTCGATAATTTAATGTCGTAAGGAAATCTTCGTTCATAAAACGAATTTTTCTTTATTCTCTTCAAAAACCATTTTTCACTCATTCGGAAACAATTGTTAAAGCGCGTTGAATGATCAATAAGATTTGGCGTTCACAATATGCATAGTGTGACTTCGATATAAACCATCTTTTCTTTGTGATGTATGCCTGCTGGGAGATTGCTTGAACTTTCGCTGGGCAGTTTTTTGCAATATCGTTTGAGTACGAAAGAAAATAATGGATTTTGTCGGTTGGATTGCAGAAACGATGAATTTAGTGCACCCATTTGCTTCACAGGTTCACGTACGTATGCAAAAAGACACTCCTTGATTCCAAACAAAGCTGCTTTGAGTTTTCTTTTGATGAAGTTTTTTTAACGAAAGTATATAGTAACCATTGACTGGTATATGGGCTTTTCACTTATGGGCAGATAAGTTGGTAGCTATTTTGAAGCTTTGTAATTGGTTATCTGCATGTAAATCTTTGTGATATCTTACCCATCACTTGCTCTACCCAAAGATCAGCGTGAAGGGCAGTTGTATTAGGAAAATATTATTATATGCAACGTGGAGGAACAAATAATCCAATCATTCATCAGGAAGCGCTACTGTGTGGTTTTATTAGCGGATAATCCACTGGTCAGTTTCTCATTTTCCACCATTATATTTTTCACGAAAGAGGTATTTTTAATCGTTCCAAAGCTCGTCTCTTATCTCGATCCCCATTTAGAAGAATAGCATGGTCCTTACTTCCTCACATTTTTCGGTTGAAAATTTAGATGTATTTTTTGGATTTTTGATTGAATTGGATTGAATTTAATTAATTGCTACAATGGGCTTCTCTCTTCACGCTCCTTATAAACACCAATACAGCAAACGCTTCTAAACTCAGACAGCGATCAAACTCGTTTGCCGATGACTCCACTTTCACAGGCCAATAGCGCATCAAGAGTGTGTCGATAGCACACCGCAAAACCTGGTGGAGAGCGGAGTTAAAGACAACGAACCAGAACAGTCTTAAATTCATATTCTCAATCGTGGTATGTCGAGGTGCGTATTTGTTCATTGCTAGAGCCTCTTCTTGCTTGCATCGATTTTCATTCGGCCATAAACTGTATGTAGAACAGCACCGCTTTGTTTCCTGGATTACCTGTTTCGCGAATCCTTGACGTGCGCCTATTTTTTGTTCTCGTCTACACTACTACTCAATCATTATTAATTTCTCTAAACTTCTCATTGTTCTGCACAGACTTGTGATGAGAACATCACAGGTCATAGAGGTTATTTTAAATTCTCCTGTGGTTCATATCGACTAAACCTCGTTTATTTATGCCTGGCCAGTACGAAATATATATCAGATAGACTTAACGCGACATGTAATTTCGTACCTCATTCTTCTTTACCGAGCGATCAGCTGAATATAAAAACCGTAGAAGATTAACTATTGATTGGATTTACTATTGAGCCAACCGTCTTAACGAGCTTCACATAAAAGGGTTCACTCTGAGGTCACATGCTGTCTAAGCTAAGGAAGCATGATTTGCAAACTTTGTGACACTTGCATGTGTTAATAATTCACAGCATGTGACCTAAAGATTTCACTCAGATGTTCTTCGCAGAACCATCAAACCACCGTTCACCTTCATGGCCGGCTCATGCTATTCTGAGAGTGCGAATTAAGCATTTAGCAGAAATTGTTGACTTCCACTATCGGTCACTGCTCTAATATGCCCCAGAGCAATTTTCCTCAAAAAAGGTGGCTGCGGCAGTGATGGAGTTGTCATGGCCATGCGAGGAGCGCCGCAGCTGCTAAGTATTGATGGCTTCAGTGCACACTATGGACTACGCTCGGCCAATTCAGTTGTCACGAATTTTATAGCTCACAAGTGCAACTACGTAACGAGCAGACAAATAGACACACATATGCACATAGAAACATACCGTGGTCATGATGCCCTTTAGCGAGTATTCGCCGAAGCGTCTAAGAACTAGCCACTTCGGATTGAAGAAACATTCAAAAAGCCAATACTGCACAATGTTGCGCTTGATAAGAGGTTAATCGTTGCAGTCACATGGAATGACCTTGATGAGCTGCATTGCTACATCAGCGATGTGCTTGCTGCATTGCACTTTTGAATGCATAAAATAACTTTGGAATGCGTCGGTCTCCTTCAATGGTCCGGTACTTGAAGGTGAATTCAATGCTTCAGGATATCCATTTCATACATGCGCTGTCCCCTATTGAACATTATCAACCAGTGTGCATGTTATCGCAGTGCGGTCGGATAAATTGATAAAAAACTGTTCGGGTTCATTCTGTGCATAATTCATCACACCACATTTTCAGCATTTTGGAAAGCTTTTTCTCATTTACCTGTGTATATCTCTTTGCTCAGTGGTTTCAACTCCAACACTACTGAACATAGGGTGACGAAAAATTGGAAGGCATGATAAAAGCCAAGAGAGGAAACACTATAGCGGCATTCACGGTCATCTGTCAGCTTAGAAATGAGTTATAGACATTTAGGGACGAAATATTTTTGAATAGACTTTGCACGAATTCCGAGAGACAACTTTTTTTGCAAGAGGTTCGTGCTTATAGGCAGACCATTTGAAATACGAAAGCATTTTTCAACACGTTCTGTTGTTTAATGATGATTTACGATATTGTTTGATGTGAAGAGTGGAATGCATAGTGCACGTCATTTTAGTTGACCCAACACAACGGCCCACTTATTCCGACGATAGTTAAGAATAGGTGAATGAAGTGGAATCTATGGGAAATAAATGCGCAGCTCAAATCACAGTGGCATCCAGTAATGATTCTCCACGTTGATGAGGTTGCTGAGGATCTTGTGTTAACAACCGTTTCCTGTTTCCACTTGCGCTAGTTGGATGAAACGTTCACCTTAAGAACGCATTCGTCAGGTCGTTTTCACAAAGCAGACCGACCATCAACCAACTCATCTCGTGATCGCTTTCAAGCGACCAGCAACCAACTAACGGATAGATCGCTTCCGACCGATGGCGAACCAACTCACCCACAGATCGTTTCCGACCTACCAGCAACCAATTTACATCCCTTCTCGTGAATTCTTTACGGCTGTCTATCGTTTCGTTTGTGATGGCGATATTCTTGCTTTTTTCTTCATTTTTCTTGCTCTGAATCGCCGCATGCAAGAGGAATTACATTGCCTCTCGTTCGCCCACGTCATAGCTTCGTTGAGTTTGCATTCGTTTTTGACAAATAACGTAACTGTGCTGTGGAGTGGACTGTAAAAAGCACACATTGCAACATCACAGATAGGAATAAAAGCATAATAACACCGTTGATCTCATTTCATCGTACCGAAGGCAGCTCCTTATCTTTCGCTGCATGTAATTAAGCATTAATACGACTAACTTATTGACTGCACTCGGTGGTTGCTCTTTTTTGGGCGGTGAATGATCTTATTCAGGATTGCTTAAGATTCGTTAGGCCCCATTGGAGTCAGCTTCGTGCCAATCTAGTCTTTCCTTCAACTAAATGCCTGAACAACCTTTTTATACCTTCAAAGCACTTCTAGCGTTAAAAGGCATGCAACTCAATCTAAACGACCTCTGTACAAGCGTACATAACTGAAAACCTTCAGGAACTAATATGACCTTCATTCGAGTTTCGACAACTCTGTGCCAGTCTAACATTCAAACCACAAATTCAGCCTGACTAAAATCACTCTCAAAACGGATTTTCTTCGACCGATCATGAAAGTTTTGGAAAGGCACAGCCGACCTTCTCGAAAGTGTCCCAAATCGGTGTGTGCCCAAAAGAATCTTACGTCAAAAGAACATTGATTGTCGTTGCGAAACTGAAAAAGCGTTAAGCGATGCCGCCGAAGCGCCTCAATATTTTTTGTCGCTACATTTGTTGTACGCTGCGCCATGATCGGATTCTCTCGATTTTAATCATTCTTTCCATCATTTTATTGTGGTCATAGAAATGCAACGGTTCCATTTCTTTTAATCAGTTCTTCTCAATTCCAGCACCTTCAAAGAAGCCAAATGTGAATGCGTTGTAGGTTGCGTTTCATTACTCGCAGAATAGGCAGTGCGCATTCTGCGATGAATGTGATAGCTTCTGAATTTTCTGTAGCTGAAAACACAGAACTACATTTTACATCGGAAGTTGTAGTGCACGACTTTGGTATGAGATTCGGTTTTAAGAAGACTCTCGACGTGAACTCTTTCGATTCTCTCCATAACGGCAATTGAATCATGGCGCCAAGATGGAGCACGTGAAAATGTTGATGAATTCAACGTATTCGATTGAAATTAAACGACTGAGAAATTAAACAATTATCAATACTGACTACAGTCGAAGATGGTCGGAAAGAAATTCTGCTGGAGGCTCCGCTTCCTCATGCACTCCGATATACCAAAGGCGTGATGTGTTGGCTTGCATCCATCACTGAATGCGCTCTGCCGAATTCCTCTCAAATATTCTCGACGCCTTCGTTGAATGCCGGTGGTTTTTCTACTTCTAGATTAGCGTATGCTGGAATTGTTTAATTCAGCTTGCGTCGCCATATTTTTCATAGCCGTCCTTTGTCACCAACCAACTTATTCTTTTTCTTGATTTAGGAGCGCTATCAATCAAGGCCTGACATCCGAATGCTTGGAAATTCTAACGAGCATAATTGCAGGTGCGCGACTTGAATTACAATCTGTAGATACCCGGAAGAGAGCTCGCTTTTGTGATATCCTCATTCGTCGGATATCCGTCCTGCGAAATTCGTCAGTTATCGATTCAAAAAACTTTGAACCACACCTCGCAATAGCATTATTAGGCCTGTCATGATTATTGAAATCATGCCTCAGAGCTCCCATTCAACTAAACAGCTGAATGGATAGGTATTCTGAATAGGTCCCAACAATAATATCTCGCCGTATTGACGTCACTTCCTGTGCGCCGACCTTGCGCAGAATTCTTTATAGAAAACAGATTCACTTCAAGTTTTTCTTTATAAGCTGATTAAACCTTTGACGAAATTATTGAAAACAGATACTTGCACCTAAGGTGTTGGTTCTCCCGCTCGAGGTGCCCGAGACAATTGTCTCCAACTTCAACTCTACCTCCGATGTCAGAGTGATGGCTACTGAATGAGTGCAAGAGAAGTAAAGGCTTCAATTGTATGAACACCTTGTGCTTCCAAAAATTACTAAGATTTTGCAGAGTCAATGGGCCGCCGCATAAGACCTTGCTTGATGCGGCAAAGAATATATGTAGACTCTCCATGGCATTGAAAAGTCCATAGTTGCGATATCTGATTCAAGTTCATGCACACTTTTCCTCGTCCATCTGCTGAGTTGTATTGTTTGGAATAGAGCAATAACTACCACTACCTCGTATCATCACTTCTGAAGACTCATTTCTGTTGTCAGGATGGGTTCCTTGTATTGACAGCAAAATTTCGCCAAACTTATTAAGTGGTAACACGATTCAGTTGTTTTGTTATTCTGCTACGCACTGTATAATATATTCCAATTTGTGAGAATAATTCTCTTCAACGTTCTCATCAACAGTCGTCGTGGGCATAAGAAGTTGGTAGTTTGTTATCATCGAAGGAACGCATTGCCAATATTAAAGATTTGATAAGTGAGCAAACGAACCTCTGAGTATATGCACCTTCCATCGCTAGATGAATTCTCCTCAGTTCAGGATCTCATTTGCGTGATCTGCGCTTTAAGAAAATCTGCAAGGTATCCTTCCATTCATGGTGTGATTACGATGCATTGCAATCTTTCACTAGCCCGGCTTTGGGCACCGATTGGGCCCAGAGCCGGGCTAGTGAATGCACAGGAATTTTATGGCTTCAACATCAACGTTCAGCCATATCTATTTGAAACTGTTCTCATTTTAGATGGGATAGTACGGCTAAAAGAGCGCGACAAATCCTCTACAGTGATACGAAAACTAACTGAAAATGGACGTGGGAATCTATTCGCTCAATCGACTTTATTTGATTCGATATTGAGTAAAATAGTATGCAAATTTTTTCGCCTAAAATTCAACACAAATGCACATTTTTGAATGAATTCTGTTAGCCTAAGTATTTTTTATACTCGTTTAAAATAGATGCGCATTTTTTCTAGGCGCAATTGGCAGCACCAAACTGTGTGGGTCACATTGCGAACACAAGGTGGGCATTCTCCCCTCTTCGCCCTCCCCACTTCTAATTTTGTTCATCATTACCTTGTAAGCAGGCATAACAGATTCAACACAATTTGTTGGCATGAACAGGAAAGTTTGTTTGTAGTGTCAGGTGAGTGGCAAATGGTCGCTATTCTTGAAGTAGGTGGAAGAAGCAAGCGAAGGTATTCCGCTATAGCAACATGTGTAGTATAAAGGATATGGATCGTAATAGGAACAGCATGATTATATAACAATAAATTTGGAATCGTTCGTCAGGAGGGACTATTTATATAAAGGTCGAAACGGTCCTCAATAATGTGCTTGGATATTACGAGAACAGAAAATGAGTTTTCTTCAGGACAGTAGATACGACAAGACAACGTGCGGGTATGTCACAGAACTCATTAAGACTTTTAATACGCTGACGGTAGACATTACGTTTTGATGGTGCTGACGCGCTCTTAAAACCAGATCTTAATGCATTTTGCCTTCTTCTTTCCCATTTTCCATTTCGTCCATTCAACGTTTTCCCTTCTTCTCGATTTATTTCACTCAACACTTAAAATTCTTTCATATTGCATCAAAATTTGATACCGTTTAGGCGTTGTATCCACTATCGACCTTCGGAATTCGTTGAGATTTTCGATGATTTCACTGTCTCAATTTAAGCATCTAAGGCACTTTCATTTAATGATTCGTATTTGTTGGTGCCATCATGAATGGAACCGTTGGAAGAGAGACAATTATTTAAAAATTGTTTTGAATAAGCAGGGTCATAAACCATTTCCAACACGGTGATATAGAGGTCGCTTTCGAATATGAAAATGAACTTATAGGCTCACTGGGCTGTCCCAACCAACACTAAATCGAAAGAACATCAGTTTTCATCAAAAAAGCGAGCAAGTTTTCTTCTCCACCCTATATAGTGTTTATTCCACTCAATGTGCCAATTAAATACCGTAATACTTTGTTTACTTTTAGTTCATTCTCTTGCGCCCAATGCTTGCACAATGCACTGAGCCATTTTCGAGAAATCAATTCCGAGAGTAAGAGTTCTAAGAATTCGGGCATTTATTTTGTATGACAAACGTTTCTGATTGAGCTATTCAGCCGACTTCTATAATACTATTTTAGGTGAATGAAATTTGTGTCCAGACTCAAACTCATTGCAACCTTCAGCCAACTCAGCATCTGAAATTGAACTATAAATGTTAAGTATGAAAATCTTACAGAAACTGAAGAAACCCCCTCATATGGTTCGACATCACTCTGCTCATATTTTTTTCATCCGGTGCACACGCAGAAAAATCATCACAAGAGTTATCGTAGGTGATTCGACGATAATCAGCGACTGCGAAAACCCAGGGAAGATATGGGAAGAAGACGTATGGATTATACACTGCTACAGATGCCATATTCCCAATCCATTCTGTATGCTATCTCACTGTATAGACTCAGTACTGCCGCTCAGTCGCTCAGCATCAATGCATTTTTCAACACTCAGTGAACTTTTCATGTATTATTTGCTAGCACCGAACATGTGACTTTCAACTAGCCGACATTTGACATACAAATGGAACAATCCTTTCTTATATGGCCTTAAGTATCGCCTTTAAAAACTTTCTGCCAGAAATCAGTTATCGTGGTCGCTTGCAGTGGATTTCAATGATATCGTTGTTGTTTGTGTTGCTCGTAGATGCATGCTTCGTAAATTGGCTTCTTTTCGATTCCACACTCTCTAGGGCACTTCCTGTCATAATGGACTGCTAATTCGCTTGGCAATTCGCTTATTTGTCGACACGTAATCAAGTCTTCTCAAGGCGGAAAGTTGGATTCTTCTTGCAGCTGAGCTGTATAAGGCTGCAGATATGCACTAGTGTTTACTAAAACAGCAGATGTAATGATGCCACCTGTGCTGCCTGTATCGTCTATGCCGATCGGTTGTTCAGCTGTCGCAGCTAAAGCGCGGATCACACTCTCCTTTCAGCCCGACCCTCCCCATTTGGCTGTTTGGCGAGACCATTTTTCATCTGGTGCATGTTCGGCTAATTGGTGGTTTTTGTCCCTGGGGATGCCGCTCACCAAAGGTAACTTATTTGTCGCTGCTTTTGAACACAACTTGTATGTCCTGTTCATTTCACCATACTTCGCCCCCTTTCCACCAGGACATCTTTCACCCCTCATGGATCTCTGATCACCTCGTTTGTCATAGGCTGCGCGAGCGATATACCAATCATTCGCCGATCAGAGACACTTTCTGCGACCGACAGTTGCTGCAACCTTTTTTATTAGCTCTCGCATATCCTTGCCATAAAGAGCAGCAATAGCAAGGGTGAGTAAGAGCGGTTAAATCGCAGCGTTTGTTTTCCATTTTGTCCATCAGAACTTCTCTAATGCGGCTGAACGCAAATCGTCCCCTTCCGTCTTTTATAACTCTCTACCTTGGCCTCGCCCCACCCTCATCTAGTGGCGCAAACGGACGTGCTAATCGACTTCTTCAATTTTCTTTCGTTGAGCATGGCATCTGTTCGGCGCTGTCTTTTGTTTTCCGTTCTAGATTTGTTTCATATTACAACGTTTCATTTCCAAACCCTCTTCACTTTATTTTTTCGTGTTCATACAACATGTTTTGCAGTTGCTTTGAATTTCCAACAAGCAGCGAACTTTCGTCAAATCACCGTCAGCTGCAGCTAACTTCTCTCGTGAGCATTTCAACACTCCTAGTCAACAACCTTGAGATGATCGTATTCCCTCTCTTCGCGTTATTCTCAATAAGTATTTGCATTGGTGCATCGAAAGCGTTATGTCTGTCGATTATCTCGTATTCACTTTCTAATACGCTTCGTATTGGGGCTTTGAGCAGTGATTATCGCGTTGAACTTCACTCTGTCGATTGCCTTCTCACTGTCGACGAATGTTGCGCGGGAACTTCTGTTTGTTGGCTTGTTCTAGTAGCTGAGTTTTGCACGATCTGTAGCGCAGGCACGTTCTAGGAATTCCACCATCTTGCTTAGATATTGCTAGATTAACCTCTGTGAATGCCCGTCGACACGTTATTATAACACTCTGAACAGCTTCGAATGTGAGTGGGCATGCATATTGGTCACAATTTTCTAAGACGCTCTCAATCACCAGAACTGCACTTCCGACATAGTGCAAGTACTTCCCCTACTTTCGAGTACCACCAGAAATCCGAAACCCGGGATCTCCCATAATTTCATTCGTTTCCGGCATACTCAAGTTGACCTTCATTTTCTGGTAACCAGGAAGCTTTCCCTCGTGCATATGCGAGAGCTTTTGCCCTCTGAAACGAAGGACACCTATTATGAAAATTTCTGTAACTTGACTATAGGAATGTCGACTAAGGATTTGAACAGTTATATGGGAAAATCACGGTGCAATGACATTGACATTTCTGCTATTGAAATTCTGCCGGGAATTCTTTCAGGCGTTAAATGTCGCATATTTAAAATATAGCTTATCAGATCCCATCTGACACTTTAGCATAAGTTGTCCGTCTCGAGGAACTTTCCTTTTCAAAGATTCTCAAAAGACTCCTCCAGTTGTTGACTTGCAGTGCGCTAACAATGGAATACTCGAATAGGTTATTCGATTTCTGCTTGATTTGCTCCCTTTTTTCCACTAAGCTTCCCATCCGTACCCAGAGTTCACCTAGTTTTCCTTCAGCTTTTTCATCTCAATCGCTACCATGTACTGTTTTAATTTATAAGTGGAGTGGATTCACCCTTGTTGCATTTTTTTATTCGCCTCCTGCCAAGGGAGTGAATGGCTTCTTCTAGAATTTTCTTTGTTGAGCATCTTTTAGCGCTGACTTCCGTTCGCGTCTTATAATGCCTCCTTCTCATTGCTACAGTTGAACGTAATTTCGCTATGACCTTGAATTGATCACCGCAGATACTGAGAGACAGAACTGCAGAGGTGTCTTGAACAATGTTATGTTCGTTGAACGAAATTGCATCGCTCCCAGCTATGATTTCTGTCCTTAATCCGACAGAATTTCATATTGTTCCTGTTCCTTTTTTCGGAGGACCTACAAAGGCATATTTTCTTTGTCCTAAACAAAGCCACAAAACTATGCTCTCTCTCATTCATCGGAGTATTTGCTAACGAACTCTTCGGCCATATTTCGTCGCCCAATCTTGGTGATGTGTGAGTGAATCTTTTGAAGACAGCTTTCTTCGAACTCTCATTGAAATCACTTCACCACTTTCAGTTCGCAGTTACAGGTGATAGCGCGCGTCTGAACAAATTTTGAGAGGTGTTTCTACGTTTATTTACTACTTCATTGCGTGACGACGGTTATCTGCTATGAAGTAGCTTGCTTCAGGACCCTTAGCTGATGATGAATCTAATAATTCCCATTCATTTCGCGCCTTCCTGTCTCTGTAGTGGGATAGTTCTGCGTCTTTCTAGATAACCAACAGCACTCCCTTTCATGTTGTTTTGCACATGCTGCAGACGCTTCTCATTCGATCCTCTTCAGTTTTCATGAAAGGTCTAAAGGTTTATCGAAAGAAGCATCGTCTTACCTCTCCCTATTCCGCAGAAGATAAGAGCGAATTGTCCTTCTCCACCACTGCTTGCCACCCGGAATTTGCAGCAACATTCCGGTGACCGCTTCCTGCCTGGTCATCGATTGACATTTAGGGCGCTAGATTGCTGTTTCTTTGCTTTGCTTCAGCCATTATTTTCGAATCATATCGGCGATCGGGTGCTCGGACATGTCCATCTCCACAAACGAACGCAGTTCTCATTCTCTGACGGAAAGGAAAGACACTCTCCACAATGAGAAAAAGACATTTTCCTTAGGATGAGTAAGTGCCTCGACACCTTCGTTGTTTGGCCACAGCGGTACCTTACTATCACAGCTGTCTTAGGGCACTGTCGCAGTAACGACTAAGCTGCAGGCATTACCGCCGTGCCGCGATGAGCCGTTGAGGTAGGATATTGCGGAAGTCGTATGCGGGTGGCAATGATAATTTGTTTTCAGCGAATCGTTGCAGAAAATTTGTCAAAACCTCTTGAACTTGCGGCAGCATGGTACATAGAAGTAGAGAAGTAGAATTGTGCAATCTTGGCGAATAATGCGTTGTCGCGGTTCAGTATTCCGAGGCATTCGCATTCACTTCGCAATCAGGCAGTCAGTTAATGCCGAAATTAGTTTAGATATGTCTCAAGAGAAATACGTAGTAAACATGAAGCGATCGAGGGATGACATTCTATGCTTTATTTGGTATCTTCTCAGCAAGATTCTGGAAGCGATTTTTGGGATGCATTGTGGCTTTAATTCTTGTTTCACAAAGAAGGGCGAGCGAGTGAGCGCTTGCTACCTTATGTACATTGCTCAAAAAATATGCTAGAATATTCCTCCTTGGAGGTGTTTCCTATGTGTTTTGTGATGAAAGTCTGAGCCAAATAATTTTCGGCTTATGTAATTCTCATTTACCTTGCTAATATTAATATTCTGCCCGCGATCTGATCATGCGCAGTATGTGCATAGACAGCGCTTAGTGCAATTCACGTTAGTGACTAAACCTTTCTGCTTATAAGAAAACGCCTTCAGCTTCCAATTGTTAGCTTCTCTCCGTTTTGTTTATTTGCAAGGTAGCAAATGCCCTGCCACTATTTATGATTCAGATCATTAATGCATGTTCAGCCACAGTACTTACCTCTGCTTTTTGTATCCAGTGGCAGGGATTTGCTCATGGAAGCTTTAGCAGCATTATTTGGCTGTCTTTCCACAACAGCAGGAAGAGGACATTTGCTTGGGAACCCCGACATTGCATCTTGATAGGCATCTTCTCAATCGTTTATTCTTACTCCTGAAGACGTTTTCTCATCATCGCCAATCAGACTTTGAATGTATTCTGCTCATCACATCCTCCAGTTCCCTTGGAAGCCTATAATCAAGCAGAGGAATTCAGTAGTGCAAGAGTCTGATGTGCATGCATGCTCATTCGTCGCCCTTGTATCACTAACAACTTCGTTGTGCATTACTCCTATATAATCGTGAGAGTGCTCTCATCTTTTGCAGTTTTGAAGATGCTCTAGCTTCGTCCATTCAGACATTATGAATACAATTGGTTACCTTGCCTCCGGGCTATGATAGAAATCGTCGAGAATCGCTCGCATATTGTTGACGTGAAAGTCGTTGCTTGTCAAAACGTATAGCGTTAGCGATAGGTGCCTGCGCTCCTTAGCAGCGAAGTGGCCGGCGGCTTTGTAGCGCGCACTTCCATTCAGCTTGCATCCTTCGCTGCCACTGCCCTTTTTCGCATTATTCAATGGCTTTTAGTCAGCAAAGCAACGAAGACGACGCATTCACCAAGACGACCACTGAGAGAGGAATAGTGGATTCGCCTTGACCTTGCTGTTTTTCTCCAGCACCTTGTTGACCAACGGCCAACAGGTTTTCTGATAGCTAAGCTGTACAATTCTTCCTGTTGTTCATCTTAATAGAGCTCGCCATTCAACGGAAAACAGCTTCGATTAAACGAATTTTCCAAGAGGCCTAAGTTGCTATAACTCTTTGACTGCTTCAAAGACGTATTAGTGCAATCATCATCAACCACTTTGTGGCATCGCTCAGGGTACTTATGCAGTTTAGTGCCTCATTAAGCATATGCGTTTCTTTTTTAGACATTTATTGACGATGAACGCCATCAACATTTGCTGCAACATTTCGCGAAAAATACTTTCTACTCCTTTCCAGTTGTGACAGCATCGAAACGCACTTCCTTTCCTCATCTGTGATCTGGGGAGACGAAACATCAAAATTTTTTCGCGAAGGATTGAAATAGGCACAGTTTCTGCATATTAGCCGCTTAGCTATCCGCACTTTCCAGTCCAAACGGCTGATTGTTGTTCAATGCACTGTAGTCGGAGTTGAGCAACTGCGGGTGCCACTAGCACTGAAAAGGGCATTTTCTTTTGAATAGTGAGAAGGGACATGCTTCAGAGACCAATACTTTTTCCCTGTTGATCTCTATGAGCTTACCTTTCTCAGAGAGACTGGTGCAAGGATCACGTCCAATTCGATCGCAAAGGTGGACTTTTTCGTGGTGATTGGAATCCAACGCGCACATTTGCAGGTCATTTTAGGAACAACTCCTGAATGTTAATTTACGCAGTGCAAAACTGTTCATGGTCCCAAATTGCGAGTGTCAAGTCTATACATCCTTTGTTTTCTATCGGTCACCGTGCGGGGGATTGTGAGCAAGCACTGACCACACTCCTCAACTCCAACCTACCGAGTCACTTCGCGCAGCACCGTCATCGGGAAGAGGGTGGTGGAGTAAGCTTCGAGCTTCATGCTAACGGGAAAAAGAATGAAAAGAACTCATCAGCGTCTGATGATCCTGACTCCTAACCTTCAGGCGACCTCTCAACTTCTCGTCGTAAGCGAAAGTAGAGGTGAAACGGAGAGATAATCATTTGTGATAAATGCTTCGTTGATCAAAGGGGAGTGAAGCAAAGTAAAATATGCCTGTGTGCGTTTTTTGCCTTCGCCGGTATGGTCCCTCAAAACAGCTCCATGAAACCTTTGGATGCACTTTATTTGGGCCGCTTCACGTTTAGTCGAAGGAACTTCCTCTTTTTTCCAATGAGCTTGAAGAGCTTTGAATTTGGCTTTGTTTGAATCGTCCAGTAATTTCATAATATGAGCCTTCCAGTGAAACAATGACGCTTCAGGAAGTTTTCCTGTATTACATTCTCTTCTATCAGTGAGTGCTCCTTCGGTATTGCTTGCCTGCAACATTGCAATATTCTGTATTTACCAATATGCCTATTTCTATCGGTTAAGTTGGAAAACAACCGCATGGGCGTTTCTTTCGGGAAGCTAAATCTATGATGAAATCGTGCTTCATCAGCTGGAACACCTCGACACCTGACCGTGTTTCAACGTTCCCTTTCGTATTCTCGGCTTTCCATATTCAAGCACCTGGAGTAAATATCTATGAGGATGCTGCACGCTGGTGTGGGGTCCCCGGACCACATTCAGATTCGGACAGGCTCAGACATCGACTTATATATTTTCCGACGAGTTGAGGATCTGCATAATGACTTTTCGGATGGACTTCAGAACGGCAATTTTTTGTGGGGCCTCTATGAGTGTTCGTTATGAGCGTATTATGGCGAAATCGCTTCCGGATCGTGTAAATGTTCGCATGTTGCTCTGACTGGTGGCTTCAACTCATGAACTGTGCAAGCAATGGTGTTGAAATCGGAAGGATAAAATCTACAGTATGGAAGCCCATGCCACCCTATTCTCATTACAACAAGCCACAGTGCATCGAAGTCATTGATATTTGAATGCAAATTGCTAGATTCTAAATGTTCGTGTTATGTGCGCTTGATTCAACGGTAGATTAGAATGTCGTTTTGTGGAACAGCCTATTCTGCTACGTTTATTGTTACGATTTCCTGCTTTATTCCATTCGCCCTATGAATTCCCACTGTTTTAGAAGATGTCTTTCGGATTGTTGTATAATACTCTCAGATGCGTTCGAACACGAAATTTACGGAACCGAGTAACGTAACGATGGGAGAGCGATGTGTTCGAGTAGCAAATGAGGACCGTTGAAATAGTGTGAAATGCTGCCGTTGAGGAGTGCAAGCTAGCTTAGCTGCCTGTGTGCCGATGAATGATCGCTTGTATGGCCGTCGGGTGCTAGCTTCGGTCTCACTTCTAGCAGTTTTCCCTACGATCTCTAGTCAGCTCAGGGCGGTTCTTCAACGCACACCCTCACGAAGCCGCCCAATACAAATGCCTGGAGAGAGATAACGGAGAGATGAGAGACGACAGACCGCCGATGCTGTCTGTGTCTCAAAGCCGTACCCTGCGAATGTTCCATTTATCGTTGAACCTTTCGGGTTGCTGACCAAGTTCCTTCCGGCAAGTTCTTGGTCGAAGAGGTCTTGGAGGTATTATACTTGCTGGACAGTTAAGGGTGCAACTTGATCGGCATTCGTTGTGTAGGCTTGCGTTGGCTTCGATATAGTAATCTGAGCTTGCACTAAGCATTTTCTGCGTCATTCAGCCACAGCTCATTGGGCTCTTTTCGCTTCACAAAAACTGCTGCTAGTGCAGTGATCGATTTTTTTAGCGTCTTAGCTCACTACTGGCTGTCGCTGCTGCTTCCCTAATAGCACGCAGACCCTGCTTATAGCTCGTACCGAGTAAAGACATCTCATTCTTCCTCACCTCTGCTGGCTCTATCTCCGAAAATGTGTGTTGAAGTCACCTTTGTCGATTTTCTTGTACAAAAATGAGCGTGAGTAGCCGCTATAATAACCCTCTCCGTTTAGTTATTAGGATGTGCGAATTCCTAGACGCGTCATTATCATCGCGAATAGATCGTATCAAATAATAATTTATGTATTGCAGCTATTTTTCTTGGACTTTCAATAGTTAGCGCATTCACTTTTTAGCTGGTGAACCGCGATGGCCCTTAGGCCAAAACAACCACCTTGCTTATTGCGCCTTGAAGCTTTATATCCATTTTTGTGTTAACTAGTTTTGATGCCAAGCTGCTTAGTCTGTCGTAGAGTGACTAGTCCACTCTCAATTAAGAGCCGTCTTGATTTTGGCACAGTTCGACCATTTGCAGTCATGCGCTGGCTAAAGGGAGACGCGATCTTACTGTTGAGCCGTTGGTGTTGATCAATGAAAAATTGATTCCTCCTTTTACATAGCTGAGTATTGACCTGAGACCTTTAAAGCCATCATAATCGCAGTGAACTGTCCCACGGTGATTTCTTGTATTCTGTGGTGTATCGCCTCATATGTGCGTTGACCATGTTTCTCGCACAGCAGAACAGGCTAATGATTGCATCACCTTATCTTTCTTTTTTTTTTTACAAACAGCCAAGAAACGAATAATATCCTTGGTGATGATGTGCTGCTGTTGTGATCCTCTGTTTCACCTGCATTGAATACTGAAAAAGCAACGTTGATATGTATACACATTTGCCTTCGCCTTCTCCCTTCATCTTTTTCTTATTTCTCGATTTTGTTTAATGTCAAAAAAATTCTGGCCAGTCAAATTTGGCCAGAAAGTCAAAAAGAAATTCTGGATAACAGAATGGGAAATACTTGAAAACTGGCAGCTTTTTAGGATTGCACTGAACAGCTGCGAAAGCGCTTTTATATTCATCATAAAGCATTCAATCTTCACTCATTTTTCCATGCACTCACAATTCCTAGTTTCGCTTGCAACAATCATCGCATTGCTCAATCCTCCTACTAAACATGAAGATTTTGTTTGTGGTGATAATTACCATCAGTGTTTCTGCAGAATTTGCAGCCTGAAATCTCAATGTCCAATCTGTCCCTTTCAAACTTTCTGTGAACTCGCAGCAGTCATCATTCGAATATTATTTCCAGATAGATGATATTTGCTCAACGATGCAAGAGAACTGCGTTGCTAGACCTCAGCTTTAAATCTTTCATCTTTGGTGCTCTTCTTTTCAATTTATGTTTTTATTCTTCTCTTCAGCCTTCAGAAGTGAACTTTCTCTTGTGAGTATAACTTTTGATAAAAATTCAAGAAATTTTTTTCACCTATTTCTGAAGGAAAATTTGTAGTCACGATGGAAACGAGATTGGCGACGACTCGTAGAATGAGCTGGAACTCCATAATGCGAAGCTTTTCCACATTCATTGCCTACTTATCTTCCGGCTGACCATTTTCGCTCTTATTTCATTCATTGATAAGTGAGCATTGAACAGCAAGCTTTTTGCCTCTTCCTATACGTGACGTTGCTGGTAATACCCCCTCGTCTCGAATGCCCAATAAAATTACGAGCAGTTCATTCTTAGTGTCTAGAGGCGAAGGCTGGTCGTTAATGGTGAGATCTATCCAAATATAGAGGATCTGAATTGGAGCGAAGAGGGTCATGTGACGATTTTATTTTATAAGCTGAAGCATATTTCATTGTAAGGAAGGCTGATTGTTTATCTCAACATTCCCATCGTTTCACTCGCGCACATTCACTCGCGTCTTTGCAAAATTTTGAGAACATAAACGCGAAGTGGTGTTCTTGTTGCTGCTGTATTTTGCTCGCTGTTGTGCTTATTGCAGAAGCTTTATTTCCATGACCCTATAATCTCACCCCGTTTGACCTCCAGAGCGAAACATCTGAAATGTACTTGCCAGTGCGAATTCAGTGTGAAGATGGTCTTGCATCACGTCGATGTTCCAGATGAGACAAAATTGAAGAGACAACTTTCTTTGCTCCGGTCTCCATTGGTGAATGTGCAATAATTCACCTCTCAGTAACTCGATTTCACAGGATTCATGTTTTTCTATTGCAATTTCCGTATCTGTTATTTTCCACAACCCATTTTACTATATACTCATAATGCAGCAATTTTTGCATGCCTCAAACAATGCCTCAAAGAAATGAATTGACGCAGTAATTTCCTACCATTGTTATTCCTATTCTTTTGTTTACTACCTTCGCTTAGTGGTTGTGAGATATTGCACGTCATTCGCATATCAACAACTAGAATGGCACCTTAGCAATTTGGACATATGCGCATTATAAGAACGATCAAGCTTTGTGTCGTTCGAAGCCCTTTCATAATTCATCACAAGTCTGCAAAGTCGTAGATTTGCGATGATTCTTTATACCACTGTGCACAAATATATCGATCTTCCCTTGCCGTCATTCTACATAATTCGATACCATCTCAAATAGGTCGATGTTTTCCGCTCTTTTCGATGCATTTTCAATTGATTCCCATTGAGCTGCTTTATTTACAGAGTGTAATAAACATTGCAGTTTGCTCACTGACAAGATTTATGTCCTCTTGTTCGGTGTTAATAGTCGTTGCCAAGAGATCAGCACTGCTATATCCGTAATACACACTGCCAATATTTCTTAGCGAGCATTGCCGCATATAATCTCTTTTCGCACATAGAGCTAACGGCAGCACACCTACACCTGAGCGCCGATCTCTAGCACATTGTTTGAACGAGTCAAAAATCGTTTTCTTTGTTGTACTTCTTGTGAAATTTCTCTTAATCTTTCCATTAATGCCCGATATATTTAGCCTGAGATTAGTGTAGCAAAGCCATTAGCGCAATTCCTGCATCTACCGGCTAATTATGTGAGCGTCTCATAAATCTGGCATTAGTCGTAGTAATGCATGAGCACTTTTGCGAGCGCTCTCCATCGCTGCAGAAAACTTGCGTATTTATTTCCTAAGGCATTATAATCTACGTGTCCAAAATGTGCCGATTACCTATTTACGCACTTTGTCAGAGATGTCACTTTTAGGGTTTTCTTTCGTTTTCAATTTCAAGCAGAAAATTATCTATTATTTCGAAAGTTCTGCACGATCTCATAATGTCGATTACCTTTGTTGAGCTGCTGTAGGAAAGATGGAACGATTTAACTAGTTTCCGTACGATTCATGTATAGCTCATTTAATTTCGGGAAAGCCATTCCAGTCAATTTTTACAAAAAAGTGTTCGCCTTGGTTAATCTTCACTAAAATTCTTGCGAAAAGCCACTCAAACCTAATAAACTGCACTCTTCCGCCATGATTCTACCATATTGGGAAAGGAACGTAAGAGAAAGCTCAAGTTGGGTTCTTTTCGCTTTCTATGATTCTTTGTTCACAGTGCACTAGTAAGAATTTCGCTATTCGTTCAATGGGTATAGAGAGAGAAAGGGGAGGGAGAGTGCTGTTATCTTCAGCCGGAAATTTGAAAGAGAAATTGGAGAGAAAACAACGCCGCCGAAGAGGAGAAAAGAAATGATTAGTAAAAATAGTATGCGTTCGCGGATTTGCATTTCTCTGTCTACAGCCCTCAGCCATTGCTTCAAAAACAATAAAACTGTTAGATATGTTTTTCGGGGAACTTTTGTCCGAACAAAATGAAACAGCCGAAGTTCGTTATTATCACTCAGCTGGGGTTGTTTCTTCTTTGACGATCCGTTGTTATACTGCAAGACGAGTACCGGCAATAACAGCACAATTTTTGCACTACTACATACATAATATGGAAATAATTTGGCTGAAGGTAACCCCACATCGGAAACAAATAACTCGAGAAGCTTTGGGCACGATGTGCATTTCGAGGATAAGCTTGATAGACCAGTGGGTTCCTTGCAAGGTTAATATAGTATGATGTGTGCAAAACCTCATTCGTATTTTCGTTGATCGCATATCTTGCGTAAATCTTATACGATATATATTATCTTTGTGGCCAACCAAACCGTCGTTAAATGATGAATCTAACTGAAGAATCACCAATTTCTGTATGCATGCTACCCAACAGAGCAGACAAGAAAGGCAGCCAGACAGAAACGCACGGAAACGCCACTGTGTGATTCCTGCAGATGCAAATCTCTAAAGTCACTTTGAAAACTCAGCAGATCTATTGGCCCATCTGCATTTTCCGCTTGTGTCGTATACAAGCGGAAAATGCAGATGGGCGAATAGACTGCGATGTTCTGACTTCGATCTTTGTTTTATTTACCCATTCTAGGAAAATAATCAGTACCGTTGCGGTATGCTATACCGCTCCGTTTGAGGGGTTTTTAAGGTTTTAACCAATTAAACGAAAATAGGGGCAAATTCGTTGCTACATGTATTCGTCACCTCTGCAGTTTCTTGAATCGCTGAAGTGATCGATTGCTTATGTCGTCGTATATTCTTCAGCCAAATCGATCGATTCCATATTCGTTGACTTGTGAAGGATCGCCAATATACACGGTAATAATTCCGAATCACTAAACTTTCGAGTCACTTAGCACCAACCTTCTCTCAGAGTCAATGACGTCGAGCAAAGTTTTCCACAGATATTTGCCATGAAAGCCTTCTCTCGGAACAATTCGTTTCCAGCGCGATCTATGCGAATAGCCTACCGTAGTCTTTTCGATTAATAATTGATTTCGTGACAACTTAATGGCAGTATCGAATTGTTTGGTCTTTGTTCTCATGCCATGAAACAATTTAATTTGATCGAACATTGCCGCATAAATGTTGTTTAAAATACGTTTGAAGACACCTGCTGCCTTGAGTTCTCAGGTATGTGAAACTTTCTTCAATTTTTATTAAATATTTCTTAACTTCAATCGCAATATGCCTCTTTTTCGAATCCATCAGCCCTTCACCGTGGCGCCAACAAAGCGATCTCTTCGAAAGTGGCAGATCGGCGCTTTTGAATTGTCAAATTTTCATCAACAACCACATATATCCTAATGCGGTGCGCCAAAATGCAAACAAATTTTTCTCAGACAGTTCGCAACACATAAAGAAGAAGTCAAATGATCACTGCATTTCAATGACGACTTTCGCAAATTTTCACGTCGATCATGATGCTGATGTTTTCAAAGCACCGCTGTGCAGCTTCCGCTTCCTACATTCACTAGTGCTGTCAGAGGTTGCGTGAGCTAACTGCACGAATACATTATAACACCATGCGTCGAATATACTTTCTTCTTCATATCCTACCGCCTATCCGTATGATGCTTACGCGCTCGAGCTACTTCACCATTCCATTATTTTTTGCTTTGATGTTATCAATTCTGCCGCAGGCATAATACAGATTATCAAGTGACCATATGAGCTCATAATATGAAGAGCTTGGTCAGCACTTCAGTCGGTGTTGAGTGGATGGCCGTCCTGAGAGGTTGGTGGAATTATGCGTTAATCAAGCCTGTTGCCCTGTGTGCGCGCTAAAACTAACGATGACCACGCAAAATGGTGTTATCTAAGTGGATGCGCCCACAATAGCATACTGCTAGGGCGTGTGCGTGTGCGTGAAAATAGGAAGCTCGGAGTTTCGAGCACGTCTACGAACATTGTTTCCATCACTCATCAGACAACGCTTATCGTCGGAGTGTAAGCCGAAGCGAAGTTGCCTTGAGCACATGACGTCAACGACGTCAAACGGAGCAACTGTTTGCATGCATTGTGCATTTGTTCTTGTCTGTTGAGATTCGTTCACGTTTGCTATCGTCGCTATGCCGAAATGTCGATCTTTGACTGATGCTTCTCACTCTCACGAGTTGGAAAATTTGGTTTTGATAAGTGGAATTCTCATATATTAGATGCCCTCAAGGAGTTTTACCCTCAAGTTATTTGTTTGGAAAAAGTTTTGCTCCGAAATGATTCACAGTGGAAAATTTTGGAATAAGTCAGTTACTTTATGCCGTCATAACCACTCTGTTTTCAGAACTGTTACTGCACTAGCAAGTAGAAATGCTGCAATTTCAATGAACTACTGCTATATTTGGCGCAAATATCTGTTGACGTGAGTGTTGTTCGATTTACATTAAAATGCTTAGACGTCACTAATAGCTTCTGCAATTGCGCTTTTATTTTTTTTTCTCATTTAATGAATCTGAGGCGGTGGATGGTAATTACGGGAGTATGAATTGTTTTGTTTGCCAAATGCGTTAAGAAAATTGGTCAGGTGGTTGGTTGAACTTCGTATTTTTGGCACTTTTACATATTTCCCTAGTCATCAATAAAGATGCATTCATTGAAGCTCACTGCACTAAAATTCCGCTGCTGAAATAGACCACTAGAAGCAGAAGAGATGGCGGTAAACACCGATACATACGTAGTATTTCAGATTGTTCTCCAGTGCACTCCTATGAAGCTGAGTGTTGCTTCCGCCGCTAGATTCTGGTAGCGTTCCTTAATCTCTGTGAACAAGAGATACTGTCATTTATATGAAGGTTATAACTTCATGTCTCTTTGTTCTCGATTCAGATATTACTTTTAGACAGCCTAAATAGATGGTGTGCAAAATATTTGGGTATGTTGAGGGCATACGACATAAGAGCTGTCCTCTTGAAGATGTTTGCTGAAACACTTGAAGCAAGACACGCTTGGCCGACCATAGCAAACGTAGATGATGCTATTTGAAAACATTGCATGTGAGTGGCATATGATTGCAAAGGGTCGTCGCAAAAAGCGACCTATATCTTGCAATAAATGTTTTGTCTAAGAATGTTCAACTCGGTGTCGAACGCTGATGTCGTTCTTTTGAAGGCTCTGTTTTGTCTCACTTTGTTGTATGTGCAAATATATGTGTGTCTTCATCTGCCAAGCATATTTTGTTCATCTGAACACCCGCCTTCTTTGAAATATTCTCGCAAAGCTGCAAATATATTTGCATTCAGGTTAAGAGAATTCAATTATGTATTTTTAAGAAGCCGAAAGCATTTCCCACAGTTAAAGGGAACCTTTTTTTAGATTATTTAGGAACGCTTTGTTCGAACATATTGGAGGTTATGCTGCATTTCATCCATTGAGTTCACAAATATTTGCAGTTTATTCTTTTATGTTGTGGATCAACTCTGATTATCGTTCATTAAAGTCTCTTTTCTCTCTTTTCTTCATTCTACTCGAATAAGTTACGATAGCGATCGCATCGTTGTATTTGGCAGAGTTCACGATAATAAGAAAAGCTTGAGAATGTCTTCCGACCGTTTGACAAAGTCGTACTTCTTCTTCGTCTTTCTTCGAGATCATTTCCTGTCGTTGTAAAAACCCGTTTACTGTGCAGACTGTTAGTGTGACTACTTGTTCCAATCGGCATGCGTTGTTCACACAGACAACCCTCTCCCTATCGAACGTCACCTCTTTACCTTTGATGGTTTGTTTTTAATATTTCGAATTGTTTTCAATCTTGAAGTTTCACTTTCGTTTGCAAATCGGTAGTGACATACTCTTTCATTCCTTAATCGTCACCCGATCTCATTTGGTTGACAAATTACTTTCAGTTCACATGCCTCTTTCTAACCTTCAGTTCGCATGCTAATTTCCATACTTTTATTGGGCGAACTCACTGAATCCTCACTGCTTTCGTTACGAACCGCGCTGCTGAATAAGTTTGCTTGTGTACTCGTCAGATATGCATGATTCAGAGTTGGAGATGACACTTTTTGTTGTCGTTTGCAATTTCACATTATGTGCTGTATCTCATCAACTTCGTCTGTACTGCGGAACCATACTGCCGACGTTCGAAAATTCGGTGAACACTAACGTTAAATAAGTGCATTCTTATTTGGGTATTGTTCACTTCGTTGGTAGTGCAATACCTGATCACTGGCGTGATATCTTGCCAGAATGGTCCTATAAATAGAAACAACTGATAGCAATACAACCTTAAGCTCAGTATTAATTTTAATTTTTTATGCATTTTGAGCAACCCATCTGTCATTCAAACGAAGGAGTTGCATCGTCCATTTTGTTAAGTACGGGAATAAATTTGCATAATAGCTCGTAAAAATTCATCGATCTTAGCGGCTCGATTTCGGGAGTTGTTGCATTTGCATGGCTGTCGCTTAAATATGCGACCGCTTGGGATGAATTCTGATCAACTCTGCGAAGAAATCTGTTGGGAATTTGCACACATTTGCGAATCTCTGCGGAAGTACACAACGTTAATGATTGCATCGTTTCCTTATTTGACCGTCAAATCTTTCCAGCTAGCTATTCGGTCATTTGCAACAGCGCATCAACAATTTTTACATCCTTTTATTTCCACCTAACCACTCTCATATCCCAAACAAATCCCCATATTCGAGTGAATTAAAAATGCAATTACAAATTTATTCTCTAATTGTTGGTACAGGATGAACCGAGCATCTCGCTCTCTCCTATGTGCCAAAATCGCATATGGCCTCTTTTTTAAAAGGGTTTCTTGCAGCGGCACTCATCCCTTCTCTGCTGCACTCGTTCGATGAATAAATCTCGTTGCTAACCACCCAATGTAATGAGCAAATTGCTTTCGCGGGCACTAAGACGGCTTCAACTCATCAATCTCTTAAAGGGCAATTATTTCTCTCCTGATTGCTGTCGCAACGCGCCATGTTTTTCATTTGCCGTGTTTTTCTGAATTTTATGCATATTTCATACGTACTTTTCGGCGCTCCTTTCTTTATCTCGTATTCGCTTGCTTTGATTCAAAATGTGCTTCGTTTTCTTCGAAATCCTTCGAAAATTTCACTGGTTGAGAATATGTAGTGCTTTTCCCTTCTTGCTGCATGCAATCTAATATTAAAGGGGAAGAGAGGAGAGTGATGGAAGGAGAATCAACTCGGTAACAGGTCGCCGAAAATGTTGCAGTTAAAAGAAGCATTTCATGAATGCAAGTGGGAGAAGGCTTCGGCCGCAATCGTCAGAACGTTCCATGCGCTAATACAGAATCTTTTCCGCAGGAGTAGGGACCACATGAGCGCAGGGGAAAAACGGAGGGAACGGATTGGGGCTTGCAATGGCCTAGCCAGAAACCGATAAGCAAATATGTCAGTGGAAGGCTAGTAGTAAGACGCCGTAACAGCTCTACTTCCAAAAGGTGCTTTATAGCTGGTGCGTTGAGAGGGAGTAAGGTTGTATTATAGGAGCACAGCACAACACAGGAAGTATATACATGAAACATTAAAAGGCTCGTTAGGTAAAATAAAAAACTCTATAAGATATTATCATCACAAGAGATATAACGAAATTTTAAAGCGTGATGAATAGCATGAAGGTGTTTGAATCTTGAGAGGCAGTTGTTTGAACTAATCGAGAAATCACCAAAAATTTCTTTTTTAACTAAGGAACCTTTCCCTTCGCCAAAAAATGAGTAACAAAATGATTGCTCGGAGAATGCGAGAGGAATTCATTGAATTGGTGAGGAAATATAAAATTGCGCTCACCATGCAAAATGAGGGGTAAAGGAGAGCATTGCAGATGGGTTGAAAACGAATAATGAATTCTTTAACATGAGCACTTATTTCCGAGCATGTAAAAATGATGCGTTGCAATTAAACAGGCAGCTCTCAATGCCTTAGCAGCGATGATTGATGTGCAATTGATCAAGTGCGATAACGAACGACTTCCTAAAGTCATTGTAGGCTATATCAAAGTGCAAAAGGAGAAACGAAAGCGGTATAAAACTAAGGAATAAGAGTGCTCTCAGCTTATTTCGCCAACAACTTTGGGCGATCATAATATTTGCACCTCCCCCGCTGGGAGTACACGATTTCCTGAATTTTCGCCTTATTTTGTTTTCTCATAATCTGTCCAGGTTCATGAGGTCTGTTACTGTTCGCTAACGCTGAGAGTGAGCTTGCTATTTGAAGCCTTATCGATGTCGTTTAGTTGTGGATCCATTTCATCTGTGCCTCAGGTATCTCAGTTATTGCCTTTCGCTCTTCTAACATTCTTCATAATTTCTTGCACATAATACTCATTATGTGTGAATAGGTTGGGGCAAAGTATCGTATGCATCCACAATGTTCATTCCATCCACTGTAACACTGCTTAACGTTCATAATGATCCTCATTATAACATCAACGGCATTCGTTCTGCACTGCTGATGTCACTTTATTTGATATGACACTGGCATGGCAATGGTACTTCATTTGATGTTCCTGCATAATGCCCATCATTGAAAGTAAATGCACAGGTTCTGATAGCGAAATGTAGAGTCATTGTGAAGCCACTTAATATGTTCGTAGATTATACTACAAAGGGATGTAGTATAATGCGATAGTCTTAAACTGCAATGTTTTATTATGGTATGGCATGGTCCTCTCAATTTCTGTTCTTTCTTTTACAGTAAAAATCTTGATTTCCGTAGAATTTTTCATAATGGAATTAATGGGTTGAAATATATTGCCCTTCCTCATTATGAATAACGTCAAATTCTGTAATATATTTATGAGTCAGCAGGCCACTCATGTTGAACGGTTCATGCATGCACAGCGAATGAAACTAGATTTGCTGTTTGAAGCAGTTGCTGATGTCCATGAATTTTGCACCTCTAAGGTAACGTAGGACAAGATGTATTAGCAGCTGATCTCTTAGCGCACATTCAAATGCGATGCTCGGAACCACGAACATTGCACCACAAAAAGGATGTGCAGTTTCATTTGCTTTGTAAAGACGCAGCATATTCACTGCAATTTATCGCCTTAAGATACATCGTTCGCGGAAGTGAAAGTCTCCAGAGTTGATGGCTAAACTGTAGGGTTCCCTCTTCTGCTCGTCCCTGGTGGTTTTCTTCTTCATTTGCTCACCGGAAGTGTTTTCTCTTGAACAGCTGCCGAATCGAGTTAATTACATCTGCCGTCTACTTGTTGTTGAAGTCGTCATGAGTTGACAGGATGAAGGTCGGACCATGCAGGATTTCGGTATATCAATGACTGCCACATGATGCAGTATGGAGTACCATCGAAACAACTGCCTAACGTTCAGTTTTCAAATTTCTTTTCGCAAATGCAACGTATTAATTACCAATAAAGGATTTCGAGTTTGTTTTTGTAATGGAATGCCATAAAAAATCGCTCCACTACGAGAACTGTGAGTGATCGAAGATATTTTGTGATTGAGAGCCCACAGTATGTAGAGACAAGAATGAACGGAGATATGTCTTTCATTGCGAAGATTTCTAAACGTGCTGTGCAGACGTCTGCCCCTCGATGACATCATTTGTTATGTCAGTGAAACCCATCTTCATATACGCTTTCCACTTTGCTTCACTTTTGTGCGCATAAGAGCGATTGCTGCGCTACAGCACTTTTTTACCGTTTCAATCAGTCGCATTCGCTGAATTTCTTCCTCGAATTTCGGCGCTCCATTCTTAAATGCACCTTTCACATCAGTCACCTACTGCAGCAGACTATACTACGTAGGTTCTATCGAAGCAACTTGAGTTCTGCTCCTAGTCGATTTTCTTCTTCCTCTTGACGCTGTAGTATTGTAGGTTTTTCATTAAACGGGGGGGGGGGGGGGGGGGGGGG
>JAARMF010000141.1:0-22424 GCA_022844705.1 Toxascaris leonina | reverse complement strand
TATATATATATATACTCACTTTCATACACGAATGTAAAATCTATTAGAATTCCATTATATATAATGTTTGAAAAAGAGTGGATGAATAAGTGGATGGCTATTCGCAGAGATGGTTGAATGAATGAGTTTCCATCACATAAGCTATGCTGACTAAGAAGGAAGTCGACGAAATGAATGCCAATTCAGCATCGAAATTAATTGGATGGTGAAATTACACAAGCAGACGCACACACATACAACATATTTCATACGTACTAATATACACGAATGAGATTTTCCTGTTGAATGATCCGTATATATTGTGTAAACGAGGAGAAAGAAGGAAATGTACATTACGCACGCATGCGTGAAATAGTTCCTGCTATTTCTTTCACACTGTCAATGGACCGCTATGGCAATATGCGATTAAAGTCGTATTTATTGTGTGCAAAACAGATTTTGTTTTTGTTTATAATATCATATATGATCGCCAATAACCTATAAAGAAGTTAGTTGCTTAGTGAAAATGCGGATAGAATGCCATTATATTATGCAGAATTTGCATATTAAATTTTTTGTCGTTGAAAAACTGGATAACAAAGGAGTGCACATGGATTGAGCATACCGAGGAATTCCGTGAAAATATTTGAGAAAAGGTGAGGATAACATATGCCAGGCTTTGCTAGCCACATATATCTTTGTTAGCCGCGTTCCATATAAAGCCAACGCCTATAAGCATTCCAACTACATGTAAATGAATTAAAGTGTTGTTCAGTTCCCTTTTTTAGAACAGGAGCCTTTTCGTTTGCTTGGTTTATAGACGGCTGTCAACTATGAAGAAATCTGCTTCTGCCAACTTCATCAATTTGTTTATGACTTTCCATGATCCACTGACGTAGGCGAGTAGCGAATATTGGCGCTGTGATATTACTATTGTTCTTGCTGTTGCTGTTGCATCCTATTTCTACATTCGCCTGAGTCAGTAATCTTCTTTGTTCATGCATCACCTGAAACGTGGCACGCCAGAACGAGAACAGCAGCCCGAGTTCGTATACAAATCAGTTGGGTCGTTACGTCTTGCCACTGCTACGACTCTAGCCGAACGTTCTCCAAATGAGGGATAGAATCGAACAGAGATTAAATTGGGGACCTAATATGTAATTAGCTGCGCGACTTCGAATTGTAAATGCAACTTGTCATATTCCAGCTGCAATGAGGATCACTGAAAAATCAGATGACCCAGTGTGTCCACTTACCGGCTAAGCGTCGTTCCTATCGCTTGGTTCTCACTCACTCACAACTTCAAAAATATTGCTCTGCATAAATTGTATTCATCGTTCACGAAATCGTGCATTAGTTAGGTCAGAAATTTGGCATTGAGCAATTCGCACCCAACGAAGCATTCTTAAATGAGAATTTTGATAATCTGTTTTGCGTTAAAACTTTAAAAGCATAAATGCATAAGAGTTGACAGAAATAAAAGTTATAATTTTGACATGAAAAACTAGCGATTTCTGGTGTAGTATGAAAGGGATAGCTATAATATTGAGCATTGTGAAACATTGCAAGGGATGAGCATTCCATATGTAGATAACGTTTAGATGGTGGCGGCTAAGGAAAAAGTTGAAATTTCCATTCATCGATGGCAATGTGCACAACATGCATCGATTCCGCCCAGATGCTACTGTGAACGTTCGCCGCACTTCATTCCACGCTTCGTGCATTCCAATGGCTCCTACTGCACTCTCACTCGCTCTCGCCTCAGTGATGTCAAAGCGCTCCTTCCATTTTTCGGCGCTCCCTGCTACACCTCTAGTGCGTCTCATCTTAGTGACTATAAATTTTTATGATATTTCACAAATTCTTCCGGAGATGCGGTGTCTTGGCGCCACATATAAATATCAGTCAATTATTTATTCGTCTGGCGGAAATTCCTATTTATATTTGCTGTGCAGATGACTGAGTTTGTCTGTGAAACGAAATCCTTCAAGAGCTGCTTTGTGCGACGATCGATTTGATAAGAAAGCGCATTAATGCGGGTTTTGCAATTGCTTGGGGGATGTGCGCAACCGGCTCCACTAATGTGGACTGAGCTTCCACAGCGCTCATCGTGCTATCGCCTGTGGCACTGTTTTCTATTTCTTCTCGTTTCGGATGCCACCCACATCCGGCGAACTCATTCGTCTTTTTTCGGTCGCAGATACAATCCTTCATGTTTTTGGAATTGATGATATCCATTCAGTGCCATTTTCGCTCATAATTTGGATGATTCTGCGAGCTGACGCAGGCACTAGTGAGATTTTATTTGTTTTCGCTAGTATACATAAAAATTTTATGGTTGTGACCGAGGCATTTCTAGTAACATAAATTTGCGTAGTATTTTCATTCTGAAGCACAGAAGCGCAACAGTCCTGAGAAGATCTGGCTAACGTCTAGTGAGTTCGATGATTCCAAACGACACATCGCCATACCGTTTCACAAATCTTGAAGAATTTTATGACCTAGTTCTCTTTTGCGATGAAATGAGATCTGATACTGCGACATCACAAAATTGCCCACAAAGAACGCCAACGGCATCGGAAATTTCACACATTTCGAAGGTTTTTTCTCACGGTTTATCGAATTTTCCATTGTTTTCACTGCTCATTTCACTCATTTTTTTAAAAGAATGGTAATCTTGAATTAATTTGTCGCTAATTTATTCACAATTGAGAATAGATTCATTTATATTCAAATCAATCATGCCCAATTCACTCTTAATAATTTTTGTAGAACTGCTTTCTCCAATCATTTAGCAAATATAATTTTTGATGATGTTTCGTCTGAAATTGCTCCCACGTTTGATGAATATATTGAAAATTGAGTGAACTTTCTCGAGTGAAGAGATTACATGAGTTGCAGTTACTCGCTTCTTTAACTATTCCCATAGAACATTGACAGCAATAACGAGCAATAAAAGCAGGCTATTTGTAATGCATTTGCATACTTTGCAATGCGAGTGTAATTTGCATATTTTTGTTTAGAAAAGAGGCTTCTTGTGTCGATATGTTGTAATGCTTTGAAGGTTGAATTGAAAGCAATGCTTTGATTGCTGTTGTGTAATATTTCGCATTTGCTTTTTTTGCGATGTATATTCTTCTTTTCTTTATTAAGTTACCGAAATGTTTTTCATCATTATTTTCGAGTTCACTTTTCAATAATTATGTATCGTTAATTCACTGCAGTTTTTTCTCTCATTATGTTCGGTTTTCTATGAGTGATTTAATTATCGAAACTTTCATCTTTTTCGAAGCGTTCAAAAAATTCACCTTTATATTCCTCTTTTGTTTTAACTTCGTTACAACAAATAGAGTCAAACTTCGATAAATTTTTACGTATTTGACTTCGAATGACTATATTTTGGCCATAATGTGTTCATGCGTATATTGGTCTGTAAATTTCTCCTGCAAGATGTCTTCGACTTGGAAATTACTGAAATTCGAGTTAAGAAATTCGGATCTAATTCACATCATGAGGACAGCTTCTAATTGATGTTAATCCTTTAATTCCGGATGAAATTATCGACATTTGGAGGTGTTGAAAACCTCCTTGCAGATTCGACCGATTGGGCTGCCATTTCCTAGTGGAAGGGTCAGAGACTGGTGGTGAAGAATGTGAAACATGCATGTCTTGTGTCTGGCCAACCAATTTGTTGAAGCAGAACTTTTGGCCCGTTTAACTCCCTAAAAATCTCTGCGTTGATAGTTTCATAGAAAATATGATATGCGAGGAATATTTCATATCCACCGAATATCGCAACTCCACACTGAGTGACCACCGAGTTTTATTCGCAGCTCGGAAAAGCGCATGCATATATGTACATATGCTTCTATAATGGAATTTTGTGAGAGCGCTTAAGAAGAATCATTTGCAGATAATTTCAATGAATTTTCAATAATTTGAAATGCTGATAGTTCATTTTGAATATTTCTTCATCTGTCGGCAAGGGATGTGTCTTTCTGTTAAGATTAAGGAAACTTCAAAGGTTTATATCATTCAGAGCATCTTCGGCATGACCTTCGCTTGTTTTTTTCCGCCGACGATGTGTATTTTCAAATAGCCGTTCAGGGTGTTCGAATGCTTCGATAAGTTTGTGTGATGTTTTTTAAGAGTTGACACCGTTTCCATATTCAATCCGTATGATCTTGTTCAAGGTGAATACTTATAACTACAGTTTCTCACATTGATGGCTTATTCGAAACCATTTCCGGATACGCAATTTAGACACAATACGCCCACCAAAAGCAACTACATATTTATGACTAGACACAGTGTTTACTAGAATAAAAAGAGTTCAACACTATAGCCATCAGCTAGGGATAGTGTGTAGCGCTATGGTGCTCTTGGATAACGTTCTAAGGATCTTTGCCATCCTCCTCAAACGATAAAGTTGATGCTGCGATTTGGGTCGATTTTCACATATGTTTGGTTGATATCCGATGGAGGAGAATAAAAACAGCATATGTATAGTGTTCGAAGAAGGCTGCATGCAGCAATGCGGTGGTCCCAAAAGAAATGCCTTTTTCGTAGAGAAATCCAATATTTCTACTGCCCTTCGTGATCATTTTCTAATCAAATGCATGCCCATGTTTAACCGAGTGCCAACCTTCAATGTGTGACTGCACCCCACCAAGCCCGTAGACTTATCGCAATTCAACCCTCTAGTGAAAACATCTTTTCGTGCATCAAAGTCTGTAATCCGCTTTATAACGCCAACACTCAAGTGTTGCTTCCACATACTGACATTGAGGATATAAGGAGTCGTAATAGAAGAGACACATATTTTTGCAGGTTTACATACAAGTCGATTTGACTTACAGGAGATACGACACGCTATTTCGGACATAACACCAGAAGACGTTATCGTAATCTCATAGTGATTGTTCGGAATAGTCACTTAGCAATGAGCATACTGGAATCACACATCCGTAGCCCAATGTGAAATGTGAGCACACAATCTACCGAATGCAAATTCGGAATGGAGCGTTCGATATTAGGCGGTGGCTCATCACTGAGGCACTGAATGCATAAAGAACTCGCTTGATGCTGCTGCAAACGAAATAATTTAACTGCTGATGCTGAAAAATGCAAGAATGTTTGGGCAACCACTCGAAATGGGCCACTGCCAGGCATCGATGTGGACAGCTGAGTAGCAGCAGTCTACGCAGCAGCATATCCTCAGCGATCGATGTGCATTTCGCGAGACGGAGAGTTCCTGCTGTTGCCAGTGCTTCTAGCTGGCTTAATGTTGACGCCTCTAACGTGACGACGACGACGACGACGACAACGACGCCGCAGCGGATGCGAATGTTGCTGAGTGCGCATATTGCATCGTTGTCGCGTACCCACTGTGGCTCTTTCGCTTTTTGTTGCTACGAGCGAATCCGTCGCTTTCTTCACATATTCTCTCGCGTTTCGAGACATCTCACAAAATCACGGCCTGTTGTGGAATGCACCGATTCGATTATGAGCATGAAGACGAGCTTGCATCTAATAGACACAAGAGAACTAGTCGAATTTAAATGCTTCCAGCAACTTCCCAGCATAGATGACAGATGCCTAGAGACATTCTTTGATGATGCCCCGCTTATGCGCAGAAACCTTTTCGAACATTGTCAAACACGAGCATTTGACACTAGAGTGCCTTTGTTGAGTTCGCCAGAGCTATACTGAAAAAGCAAACCGCTAAGGACTATGGATTTGTTTCTGCTTCAACTCTCTTCGAATACAACTAGCTGCATTCGCTTAGTCTGGCTGCTCAATGAAACGCACCACACGTGTCCAATTTTTTGTATTTTTTATTACTCACAACAATCGAACAATCGCTACGTCTGCAAATAAAAACGGTTGTACCACCTCAAAGGACAATCATTGCGATCTTCATCGAAGTCCGAAATTCCCAACCTTTATTGCTACAAAGAAGATTATCAGAATCTCTAGCGATCGCCCAGACGTTATTCGACTCGAGAGCGATGCAACCATTAAGCCGCAGAAAGTGTGAAGCTCATAGAGGGGTGTGTCAAACTTGAAACGCAGGATGTGTGACCGATGGCTTTTTATGGCCTATTATCGAGTCAATAGAGAGGTCTATCACTGCTTAAAAGGCACTACACATTCCGATTGTCTTGTTGTTTCAATGGTAGTCTGACATTCTGATATCGGTCGTCCTACAAGTACCATCTTTCATTTCTCACTGATACCTGAGAACTATTAAGTGTCCGGAGTTTTTCAATTTTTGCCTGATCAGCTCTCAAAGTATTACATCCGCTTACATCTGCTGTCTCAAATGCTATTCCAATTCGCGCTTGTTGGCTAGGAGTAATGTGGTTTTGGAGCTGAACATATGGGGGCAGTTTTAGCTAGGGTTACTGCGATATACGATAAGGAAGTTGGGAGAGGTATTCGAGTGGTTGCGATGGTCGCTGGATATTTGTGAGTGGATGTGCGATAAACGAACGGGGCAGCTTAGTGCGCTCCGGATGCGCGCCTCAACACTTCTTCTGCGAACGCTTTCGCTTTCGATGCGGACAAGCACGCCCCACCCGACCGTCGATGCCGCCGCGCGCGTCAATTTTAGCCATCCTCTGTGTACTCCACTACTATTCTTTTCTAGCTTGTCGCTTATTTTCCTGCTACGAGCAACTCTTTCATCTCCACGCTGCACCGCCTTCCGATGATTCCTTCTCACTTCCCCCAACAAGGCCACTTCCTTCATTCTCAGCTCTATGTAATAACTTCCTAACTTTCCTTTGATAGGATTTTTACTTCTCTTGCAGTGATAATGGTTGCAACCTCTGATAGTGCCGTATTGATCTCACTGTTCCTTAGTAGTTCATTAATCGCTCGTGTTGGCAATCGCAAACGGTTGAATCCAATCGCCGACATATCAGCCTAATTCTGCAAATTCTCTTCAGCAATATCAGGCAATTTATAATGCAGACTCATACGTTTGCTGGTTCTCCTTTGCAGTATGCCGATCTTACGCGATATGCAGAAGCAGTACCTCTCACTCTTCGCTGTTCTGGTGATGGTTCACCACCACTGCAACTTTACTGAACCTTCACAGAATTGACGATGTCCGTAGCACTGTCTCACTTCCACTCGCCTGCTTCAGTGTGCGAAAGGTGTTCCCGTGGATGAATCATACATACACTGACGATGGGAGAGGAGCTGTTCACGTCTTGGGAGTGCGTTCTGGAAACATCTCGCGGGGGGCGATTTCCGGAGCCTTTAAGGAGCTTCGCTCAAAGGGGTGGAGGGCTAGCAGACATTTCCTTTTATAATGAGGCCATTGTCACATTGCTTGCACGGTTGCGCGATATCGTGTTCGCGCAGAACTGCGGTAGGTCAGCTGTTTTTAAAAGTTGCGGACTTGACGCTTAGACGGAGCTGCTTTGGTGCACTAGGTGCGGCGGACATCCAAAAAACGAGTTTCCACCGTAAACAGTGAGTGGCATGCTTGGTTCGATGCGTAAGAAAAAGTCCACAAGGTTTTTGCGGATCATGGCTGTTGCTGCAAATGAAGATCGAGGAGATTTCTTGACGGGGAACACTGCTTCTTCAGGGGCCTTCTCTGGATCTGTGGAGTTTTGTCTAGAGTGTTGCAATTTCACCTGTTCTGGGCACCACGGCTGAGGCGTGCGTTATTCGCCTGAAAAAACGAATTTCTACCGCCAAATGCTGCCAACAATCGGATGGCGTTGTTTGGAAATTTTTAAAATATATTTTGCCTACTGCGAAATACTTCTATGGCTATGTGCGCGCTTGACACAGCGTACGAGTAATGTAATACAGTCAGCATAACGAGTGCATCCATCCAAAGGTGTGCTTGTCATGCCTATTATAAGAAAAAGTTCTTCGACGATCATTTTTGACCAAAATATATGACCGCCTGGTCGTGAAACTGCCAAGGATCACGCTTTACTGGGTGAAGTAGAAGTCTGAGGACTGAGATCACTTGAAACTATTCTGTGTTAATCGACCTCAAGTTGTTTCACTGAGCTACGGCAACGCGCTACCTTAGCCAAAAAGATGCAGAACGTTATGGAAATTTTATACTTTCAAATAGATGCACAAATCTGNNNAACTAAATTACTGCATCATTTCCGAAGGCTTCCTGCCTTGTAGTATAGTTCCACATGGCTTAGGAACCTTCCGATATTATGGTTATGTGGTTTTCGAAAGGTGAACTATTTCGTGGCGGAAAAGAGCGAAAACTGGGCCGCAGAGAATGGCGTCTTGTGTTTCCCTGCAGCGATAACTTTCCTTCTTCTGTTACTATTTGACTTACACAGGTTTCGATTTTCTGTCTCCTCAGATGACTACTTTTTACGCCGGAGATGTTCCTTTGAAAGAGGTTTCTCATTAGCTGGAGGATGACACGTGGCTTGACGGTGTCCAGTCGTTCTTGGTGCCTGACTGAATGACGTTTCTTCGTCTATAAGGTTGATTCTACCTGTGATCCGGATTGAGTGAGTCTCTGTTGGAGCGTTTTGTGTAGAGTATGCTGAATGAATGACATTTTCGGCTTAACTGCAGTATAAAGTTGTACACAAAGAAAAAGTTCTGAGTTTCGACACGCAAAGAAGTTGTGGTACATAATTTGACGCCGTTGTCTTTGTATATGACGGCCATATATGCAATTTGCCACTTATCACAATCCTCCACTCTGAAATGATTCAACAAATCATCGTTCCGCCATCCTCTGAATTTTTCTCAACTGCGATATTTTTTCTATAATGCTTTCAAACATCATCGCCTTGTTTGACTTTGTAGCGGCGGATGTCTTCATAAAATGTTGACATTCACTTCGATCAGCTATAGCCTCTCCCGTCACCGCTTATGTTCTCTGATTATGTGCGCTATATTCTAATGCTCTTTCGGAAATGTATTTTTGCTTTTCCATTATCATCAATGCATTACGTTGGCTGTCAGAATATATTCTTAGATCACGCTGCTGTCGGAGTTCGTTTATGTTCCTGCAATTCTATCGATGATTGTTCCAGCTCGTGAAGGCAAGTATAGCTTTTTTTAACATCCCTCATAGAGATGAGGTAACTTGTGAGTGGCCTGGCAAAATGTTCTTGGTTCCGGAGAAGAGGTCGTGGGAGGTGGGGTTTTTTGATCGCGGGGAACTCAACGGTCTGAAATTAATGAATCATCTTTTTGGGAGTCCCGATGATAGGGACCGCTGCAGGTACCATCACAAGGTGAGTTGACGGTGAAATACGAGCACTAGTATATTCCACCTCCGATATCTTGTATAGATTTTGAATGGTGAAGGGTTGGGCGCAAGCAACTGTGCGTTAGTTGAGCAATGCAAAAGCCTCACCGTTTCTCGAAATATACAGAAAATACAGCATCTTCATGTCAGCGCCGCTCGATCTTTATCTTTTATTGCCCAAATACGTGGAAAAACGTGGACTAGGTCGTGATCACAGACAGCATTGCTGATTTTGCCTGCTTCCTCCGACAAGCAGATGCCGTCGACGTCCTCGATTGCATTCGGATTTGAGACCTTTTCTTCTCCAACTGCAAGTTCCTAGTGAATGTTTATGTGCGAGAAAACCGCTACAGTTTTGACAACCTATCCGAGTAGAACTAATTCTTCGTATTTCGCTGCTTCATTGCTTTGATGATCGCTGTTCGCCTTAACACAATCAAATATGACTTGGCTACGAGAGATTGAATTTGCGCTTATAATGAGGGAGCGCAAACCAAAATTTTAGGTCGATTTCTTAAGTGAGCCATGTGAGAACAGTGTAAAATATGTGGTGTGTGAAGGACGTGGGATATGACGTTTTGTGTGTGCTTGACTAAGAGGCTTAGTTTCATAGTTTATGCAACTAGCCATGCATAAAAAAGCTGCGAGTTTTCTTGGGCTTGGAATGAATGCGATTGGAGGACATCATCGCTTAGTGGAGACTCGGGGATGAAGCGGAAAGTTAAATTGCATATTCAATCTGAAATCTATCATGCGAGATGATTAAATTCGTAAATTTAGCATCGAGAAAGCGTCTTTCGGAACAGCCACACTGCTTCTCGCGTCTCCCACGACTGCGGTGCAATACATTGCACGTCTCTGCATTGAGCTGTATGTGTGTAGGTGCCCTCCCCTCTTGTCCCTCATCACACCTACCCCTTTCACGCCTTCTAGAATTGTGCTATTGATTCATTTTGTCGCAGAGTGATGAAAGCATAGGTTGAACACGTTGAATCTTTAAGGCAGGTAAAATTTTGCAACTCAAAACACTCACTGCTCATTCTGGATGTGCAATTTCTTCGCCATCCACTGCAGAAAAAAGGGGGGGGGGCTTTTTAGACACAAATAAGAGACCCCGTCTATATGCTGCAAAATCGCTGCTGTTTTCGACTTGTTTTATTGCCGCATTTCTTCGATTATAAGCTGTCAAATTTCCGAATCCCCTCCTTCGATTATACGTCGCTTCTCAAAAACTGAGAACGATATAAACTAAGAAGGGCTGTAGAGTGCTGCTTAGCCTATATCAAGAAAAGCAGGATATTTCTTTTTCTGTTCGTCCATCCTCTGCTGTTTAGTTTGCCGGATGCAAAAAGTTTGACGCAATTGCGACTGGAAGGCTGTCGCATTAATTTAAATCGTAATGTGAATCTTTCAATATTCTCTAAGGACTTTCTTTGGTGGTCGTTGTATTCAATTTGCATACTACCACCCAGCTGGGCGAAGAGACATGAAGGAATTATAGTTCATTGTGTGTCCTCAACGAGGGCACTTAGCGTTCATATTTCCAAGTTCTGCGAGAAGTGACACATCAAATCGAACGCTGTTTTCGCGTGATGACACAAAATTTCCCCAAACTCGGCACTTCTATCGATGCCAGTTATATTAGGCATCAATGAGTACTTTTATATTCATACCATTAAAGCTTATTTCTCGTAACATAAATTTTCATACATCGCTGGAACGAATTTATGCGCGTTTTTGTTTGCCCTCTTTGGAGACGTTTAGGTGATTATCAATTTTTTTTTCTCATGCTGCTGACGTCTAGTGGTGGCGCATGCGCATCCACAGCATATCCTCAGCGATGTTTCGATAAAACGNCATGCGCATCCACAGCATATCCTCAGTGATGTTTCGATAAAACGATTACTGACAAAATTCCAAATACAATAAAGCTGTTATTTATTTCATTTGCAATTTGTAAGTTCTTCAAAGTGGTCAAATCTGTGCATAAGTTTTTGACTTCTGCCTTATGCAAAAATAATTGAGAACACTTATCTGAAACTTCGAAATCTAGTGAAACGAAGGTACATTCAGCAGTAATTTGGATTTCTTGCAGTGATCTTCGATGTTGCGTTTCGGCAGTTTACGTTTGACTGATACAAACTGTGGACCCAATTTTGAGTTGGTGCATAAATTTTTGAAGCGTTTGAACTCACAAGTATACAACATGCATGTGAGTTCGATATAATAGCATATACAGTGTGACTTTTCCTTAGCGTAGCCTAGTGAAATCTCTTTATAACATTTATTGGAGAGCAAAAACGAGCCATCCATTGGCTATCTGGGAAAGAACACTTTTCATGAAATGTTTGCGTAAAAAGCGCATTATGCCATATTTGTAATCCGCGGCTGCGGCAGTGGATATCTATGTGAATGTGACTAGTATATGAAATATCTGTGGTGTATATATATTTGTGCCAAAGTCAATATGAGAGTATTTATTGGCATTGTTTAGATCCTTAAAGGCATAAAACGTCAGCATATCATCGATAATGTGCAGCGGTTATATAGCAATACCTCTCTAACTTCTATACTTGGACTCTTATTTTTTCATTTTCTGATGAACAACACGATTGCTTCAGCAACTTTGAAGCAATTCGTGATCTTACATGAAAAGGATCAAAATCTGCTAAACAGTGCTCATATGATTTTCATGAAAACAAATATCATGAGAATCTTAAGGGGATTTCATAGTTATTTTCTCTCACTTTTATTTCAGTACGAAAAAAAAGTCTTATTAAAAGCTTGTGCGTTGTTTTTGGCATCTCCACTGAACATTGGATCTCATGGCTGAAACCTAAAATTCCACTAAAATCCCTCGATTGTTGTTTACCGCGATGTGGAACCAATATAACGAGACAACACTAGTTGAAATGTTGATATTTTTCAAATCTTATATATTTCTTATTTACTGTTTTCCTCAAGCGTAATTCTGAGGTTACTCCTATCTCTTCGCTGATTTCACCTATTTTCAGCCTTTTGCTATTTACTGCTTTATGGTGTTTGTTCGACCTGATCGGAGGATGAGGGGAGATGAGACTTCAAAAAATTTTCCCCATCACTTCAGCATCTTCAAAAAGACATCCATGAGGCACTCAACGAATGATGATCCGTATCTCTGTTGTTTAATTCACTTTTTCAACGGTCTGCTGAAGACACACTCTCTAGCAAACGGAAAAAAAGGGACGATTTATTTTTTCCACAGAGCAATCATGATGTTCGGCGATATTTTTGAGTATTTCTTCGATTGTTCCCGCATGCAAAGCGTCACTGAGCGCTGTGTTGACGATTGTTTATTTTGAAATTCGCGAATGAAATTTGAAATTAATCGGAAATATTCGAATTCTCATCAATGTACACCATCATTCTTGTTCAGTGCACTATCTTTCGTTAACACTATTGTTTGAAAACTGCCGTTGATAGTAAATAAGCGAATCAATCATTGCGACATATGTGTCGAGTGGCTCATCAAACTTCGGGTTAATTCTTCAAGTTTTTTTTCGCCCTTTATGTTTTTTCTAAGATCATCATTTGGCTATTGAAATTTCGGCTGTATTTTCAACTATTTTAAGTGGAAATTCATCATTAGTGCCGTACATATATCGTCAGTTCTTTTCTCAATGAGCAGGTGTTGCACGCACGAATCGCCTATCGGGAAATTGACGTTAGCCGTTGCGAGTTCTATCGATTGGTGTATTATATACAAAACAAATCTCTCATTCAGCAATTAGATTGTCATATATTTCAGCAGCGAGAAGTAACGCGTTTCATAGTTGCATGGTGTTGTTTTCATTTGCACAGTCTGAACTTGTGGACACTGGTCAGCAGTGTTGCCTGAGGGGTCATTTTTAACGGTTTCTATTTTGTGATTAGACGAGGGAAGTGACCACTATCAATATAGCTAGTAGTAGTGAACTCTTTATTTACAATAAAGATCATCTTTGTAATGCCGGCGGTTGCTGTGTGCATCGTTCTATCCAACTATCCTAATGCACACCCCCGGAGTGGTTGTTTTGTCGTGTAAAAATAATTCTTTTATCCTTCGTATGCCGTTCACTCGAACATGTTAGAGCAATTGAATTCGGTGTATTATGTGCCGTAGCCACTCAAAGAGCTGCATGTTTAGACAGCGAAGAGTCCATAAGAGCGAACTGAAGGACGAAGCTAGAGAATGCACTTCGCGTTCGTTGATGCAATCGGCTTCGATTCTTCCGACTCACATCCTTTCCTTTCGCTAACTCATTTGAGTTAGTTCTGAATTTGTGCATCAACATTCCTTCACCGATTTTCCACTTCCTGTTCCCTGGCTTATTTCCGCGAACTTCCACTCAGTTCATATATGCTATTAGAGAAGGAATGTTAAAAGTAACAGGCCTGCAAATTACACTGATTTCCCCACCCATCCCTCCTGATTAGTCATTAAATATCTTCAGATTGTTTGCTGGTTCCCCATGTATTAAAAAGATATCTTCGTAGATAGACTGCAATTGCTATAAATGAATTCAGCGATACTCACATATGAACCGCGTCACTTTTTATTTGCCAGTAGTATTTACTCGTCAAGAAAGTCATGCTAACATCTATAACATTCTATTGCCCCGACATTCGTTATTCCACGTATTTTGGGAGTGCCGCTCTTTATACATTTCCACTAATTGAACATATTTTCAGAGACTGCGTGATTTAACAGCAGTGTGTGGTGGTCTGCGGATTCAACCTTATTCGTAGCCATTATTTTTGCTGATCGTTAGTCAGTGGAACTTACCCAGTTTTTGGCTGTAACACACGATTTAACAAAGCACCTATTAAGTATAGCACTCTGTTTGCGACTCCACTCTCTGAGTTATCTGGCAGTTTCTTTCCACATTTTCGTTTGCATTCTGATTATCACAATCGGAATAGTTTGAAGAATGTTCTAAGCATCCTCAATTATCGGAGGTCGACTAGGTGTTGCTTAAGCAGCCGTTAAGAATGCGTCTAAAGTAGGCCGCCATTCTAGTGCAGTCATTCTTTTTGCTTAGAAAGCGGCAGCTGAATGTCATCGATTCGTTTATCAAGCTGCGCACTTCCGACAATTTATACTAACCTATTATGATCTGATAACAAAGCTAGTGGGGAAGAGCCTTTTAAATATAAGTGCTCAGTGCAGTTGTTGTTTTTTGCGCTCCTGAATGTTGCGACAGTATACAAAAACTCCGTTCCTCTAAAGCAGAAGAAATTATTGCAGGTATTTTACGGGCGATTCACGTGGTCTATTGAGCAGTCGATTGACGCATCAACCAGGTTGATGTACAACACATGATGTGGTGACGTGTAGGTGAACAGTGTTAGGTGCGCATTTTCCGTCCTTGCGCAGTGATGCGCTCACGTTTACCATCCTCTCTTCCGTCGTCTTTCTCCGTGACAAAACTGAAAAATCATTTGAGGAATGATTTTGTATGATTTCATAGATCCGCATTTGCAAAACGTCTCACGAGGTTGGCCAGCCTGAACTTACTCCTGTATTTGGTCAGACATGGGAATAGTGGTGCTAGAGCTGTCTAATTTGGTAGCTGTCGTCTACAATATACTTGACGTCCTACCCTCACACTTATGTTGAATCATCAACTTAGGAGTTGTACAGATTCTTTATGGGCCGCAAAAATTGTGATTTTTGAGCTTGACTCGATTTACATTTTATTTATGCAGCATACTTTGATATACATCTTCAATTATTCTAGCGTTGTATGGCAGAACAGCAAAAAGTTAGCAGTCTATCATTTCCTGACGCAACAAAGAAAGGTCATCTGCATGGAGGACTCAGCGAAACTCTCCAGGGGTTTTGATTTCGAGTACAATCATAGTAAATCGCAATAGATTCATTAAGCTTATTCTTTTCCTTCTTTGTATATTTAAGGCGCCACTATGCGATTTTTCACCTTACTTCAACTGATTCATCTAAAAAATGATTTAGGAGAATTTGTTATTCCGTCTGCAGTCCTTTCTTTGCCTCTTCAACTTGCTTCTCTCATCAATTTCATCAATTTGTTGTGAAAAATGCGTAGCATTGTGACGGTTAGTATGTGCCCATCTTGTTGTCGTTGCGCATGATTGGTTCAACTCAAGATTCATGAAGGCGTCCAATATGGAATTCGTTGAATATAATCGGCAGTGAAATGACGTCATTTTCCAGTTCCACGCTCATCATCATTTGACTTTGTGTAATTTTCGAGAATTGCAGCTCGCCACAGTCTTTTGACTGGTCTAACGCGCCTTTTATGCTAATTTTCAGCTGAGGATTTGTGCAATTCAATAGTTGTTTGGGAACAGTGAGTGAGTAATTGCACATTCGTTCATTTTCATGACCTTTTGCTTGACAAAACTGCAAGTGAGTGTGACGATCTTTGTGTATATTTAAACTCGGAATCCAATGCCATCACTTCCAGTTGCGGAATCGGCTTTCATGACATTTTGCGCCGGTTTTGCAAAGATCACAGCAACTTCCGCCTACTCGTTGCGCAACCCCCTCAAATTTTCTGTCTCACTGAATCTCGCAAGTTCGAATTTCTTTCCAGACGAAAGCTATTTGCAAAGTGTAATGATCCGAATAAGTGAACAGGATTTGCAGAACGAAGACCGAATCTTCCTTGAAGTCGACTGCTGAGAATCGACTGCGTAGTCGTTGATAGTGATGCGAAAGGCAACCTCTTGTTACTACAAAATTTGATATTAAAAATCAACTTAGAAGGTCCTTCCGTTCACAGTTGCAGGGAGTATCGTTGTTTCCTCAGCGTCATCAAATATTCTAAAAGTTTACAACTTCTGTTAGGATGGAGCAGTGACCATGAAGAATTGACCTCATTTTCGAGCATACTTCAAGAGTCCTTCTCGTCTTTTTGTTCCTGTTTCGGCCATCTTGCAGAAGGCATATACTGCGCCGCGCGTTATGAGACATTTACTTCCATAGTTGCTGGAATATTGAACAGTCGCTAAATTTTCTTCTATGGGATGGTGAAAGAGCATTTTCTTTCAGCCTTCGTGATATGTAATTCAGCTTTTTCGAATAGGAGCTATGTATGTGACACGCATTTTGTAATTAAGTTATGCGCTCTTCCGCACTCCAAGTAATCTCATCTCATTCTCGCAAATGCTCTCTCTGTGCTCAGTTTCTGCGTTTAAATATCCATCAAAACTTCTTGCGCATAAATGAAACAAAACAATTGTCAGAATGTGAACTACCGGCATGAATTCCCTATTTAGTTTTGATTTGAATACGCCAGTGATAGGAATTGGATGCAGATTATGTGAAAATTGAATCCAGAACGTTTTCATCAGTCAGCGTTTGCACAAACATTATTCGTTTTGAACAGCTAATGGTTTCACGAAAAATATTCCTATATGCTTTGCTAATTTGTTTCAGTGTTTTGATAGTGAGGTGGCGAGTAGCGTTTAAAAATTGGCTTATTTTCTAGCCATCTGGGATTAGGACGGCGTTACGGAGTGTCGACAACGTTCGACAGTTGTGTAAACTAAACAGTGGGCTTCGTTCGGAGGCGCCTTTTTTCTGCCGATCTCATCCCACGTTGTTTGCTGAAACAAGAAAAATGGGTAGAGAGTGTATGTATGTGTGCGCATTGCTCACACTCTTGAGGCACGACACCTATACAAAGATTAGGGCGAGGTACAGCTTCATTCCTCTCTAATTCACTCATTTCGAATGGCTTCTTTCCCACTTCTCGTCGTACTCCACTTGTCGATGCCGTCAACCGTTCATTGTCTCTTCAATTCCCTACTGTCGATAGATCTCATACGGTCCCTCGGATCGTTACAACAGCCGACGTACCCTTAGTTGCTGTGGTTTGCGACACTCTCGCAGTTCGTTTACTGCTACATCGCTTATGAACGATACGCGGAATAGGATGGGGGGTCTGCTGTTTCATGTACTCAAGTAGGAACCACCTGATCTAGGGGTCACACTGTACAATCGCATCAGCTCTGGACGTCTTTGTTTTCGATCCAGAAACTATGTTTCAGAAACGCGATGTTTTATTCGTTAAGCTGAGCATTTCTAACGCAATATCTCCTTCAACGTAGTCATCATTGTTTATGAATTAATTTCTATGCAATACAATTAAAGGAATCATTTATATGCCTCAAGCTTCATACGTTTTCTGTAAAAATGCGTCTTTATATAATAAATGAGGCCAATTAACTAGGTCTTTCAAAATTTGATAGACGGTGAATTACGCAATACGATTCGTTAAATGCAAGAGTACTCAGCAGATACGCATCGTTGGTAACTACTGCATATCGATGTGAATGTGCTAGTGAGTTATTTCAATAATAAGAACCTAAATTTAAGTATCACTTCGAGGTCGCCTCTCTTTCTCTTACGTTGCTTTGTTGTCTCAGTTTATGAAGAGCCTACGACCGAAACAGTCAAAAAAGCTCTTGTTTCCATCATGTTGTTCAAATTCTGCACAGTTGTTTCGGCGATTATTAAAAAGCGATCGTCGTGCTGCGAATTTTTTTTTTTTTTTTTTTTTTTGTGAAGCGACGAATGACGTCGTTCCGAAAAGGATGCGACCGACGATGAGCGCCGATGAGCGATAAGGTGAGCGCAAACGCTGAGCACCTCAAAGCTGATAATCTTCGCTGCTTCTTTAGGTCAATATTGTTTTTAATGCGCCGCCGTTGGATGAACATTCTCCAGGCAGAGAAACGTTTTATTGGTTCAACCTTTCATACTTTTCATTTCGATTTGCTCACTCAATTCACACGGTGTCTGCTGCGACTACTTTAAACTAATGTGAGTGATAGTGATCTGAGTTGAGTAATTCCAGGTAATGCACGTGGTGATGATTTCAGCTGATTGCTCGCGGTATAGGTGGTGCTTCGGCATTTTTCTTCTCGGGATAGAGTGGGGAATATTATTACGGTTGGAGTGCCAAATTCGCATAGTTCGTTTAATTTGCAACACAGTTTTTCGCCATCAAATGATGTATTTTTTGCTTTTCAATGTTTTCTTGAGATGCGATGAGTAGTTCATCCCGCAAATATGCTGCTATTTTAGATTCCATATTGTTTTTCAAATACGGCCATGCAAATGAATACCTGCCAGCTGAAACGCTGACTGCAACTCTTTTTTTCATGTTGAAGGTTGAGGGGTGGGGGGGGGGGAGGGGGGGAAAGGGGGGAATGTCAAAAGATGTGCTGCGCACCGTACGCTTTATCTGTATTGCACTACAGAAGGAAAAACTTCCCATTCGAACCATATTTGTTAAATGTCAAGAAAAAGACGTTCGAAAACACTTCTAAATGGTTGAATGACAGAAGATTCATCTGGACAAAACTTCATGAAAACTGATCAACGAATGCCTCCGAAGTCATTTCAAGCAACATTTTCGTTTTCCCACAAATTTTCACTAGATTCAGGAGAAGGAACGGTATTCCGCGCAATGTGCTGTGCTGTTCCTTCATTATGTTCACTATTCCTCACTTACCACCTAGGTTTCCAGGCTTATTACGTTTTCTTTTGCTTCTCTTTGCAGAACAAAAGAACAGTGAAGAGGAAATTGAGTGTTCCCAACCTTTTGTACGCCTTATGCATTAATTGTGCACCCTATCGTTCTGAAATTCGTCTTCAATATTTTACAGAATTTAAGCGTTTATTGTGGGAAAGCATCTTTAAAGAAGTTTCAATAGACGTTTATCACTTTTTTCATTCTATCAATAGCAGTTGTGTTTCGCGGAGGAAGATTGAGCAGTTGACTGCTGCTGTGCGGCAAGCAAATGTTGATGAAACAGCTGCACGACGCAGCGATCGATAAAAACGTCACCGATTAGAATATTTATAAAGCGAACAAATTGGTTAGTACTAATTCCACCCTCCCCAACGGGCTCCCTCCCCCCATCTAAGGAGCAAAAGAAATGGTCAGAACAAGTTTTTCCTCGCATCCGCTCCTCAACTTATACTCATACATTAGCTCGCTCGCCGCTATAGGTGATCTTCGAGTACATTTTACGAGTAATGATTACTAGTTTTAATATTGCTGAGATTACTCACGATTCATCCAATTCTGCAATATAGTATAAGCGTCACTGCTGAGCAGAGTCTTGTAATGCAATTACTGAATAATATTTGATAGTAAAATGAAGAGGAAAACGTTCGCTGTCATTTCCTTTTTCGATTTGACATATGTGCAATGTTTTTGCTNTATGAAAGTTCACATTGTTCTCGATGAATCATTTAAATTTTAGTCCCACTTCAACATGATTTCGAAGAATTATTCAAGGATGTTGTATCATTTTAAAGTAATATTACGATCATTATCAGACCAAAATGTTGAGGCACTCGCCATCGGTCAAGTTCTATCAGTATTCTGAAATTCTCGTCTAGCACTAAGTAGTTATGGTGGATTACTTCCTCATCTTATATAAACTTTAAAAGCAGTTCTAGAGCAGTGCATGATCTTTGGAAATTCGACTGTGTTCACGCATATAACCGGAAATGCGAACATAAAAAAGCAGCAAGTTGTTCAATTCGAAGATCGATTAAATATCGGGCGATGCAGTCGAGCTTTCATCTGAACAACCTTCTGGTATGTAGGGCTCATTCCGTGGCGGCATAACAACTGCATATTTCTGAGGGGAGTGCAACAAACGCAGCAATGAGAGAGTGCAGGTAGCGTGCAACATAGAGCCGTCGCATTACCTGCTCATAACTTCTGTCGCATATGAATCTGTGCAGAATTGTTGTGATCGCACAGGCAAGGTGCTGGCGTAAAAATAAATGTATTCCAATCGATGAGACATATAATCTTTTTTACAGCCGAATACACCTCTCCACATTTATTCGATTTCTTTCTGTGGTCATCATCATCGTCCGTACATTTGCATCCTCGAGTGATATTATTGGCTTTGCATTGCTGTTTCCGGCACATTCGTTTCATTGTTCTTTGCGAGTGTTGTACGTCATCCGTTGATGGCTTCATTTCCTCATTTTAGGTTCATATGCTAAGCCAATCATTGGAAATGATCGTCTCATATGCTTTCGATGCATCTAATTTTTATTTGATTGCCGCTTTACACTCAACATGTTGCGATCCGGAAGTGACGATTCGACACTTATCTAATCATCATTGGTCGATGTGGCTGAGATTCGGCACCTCTAAAGTACCACGAGAAAAAAATGTTCTTTTGATCAAGCTCATGCTGTTTATCTATTCAATGTGTTTTCTTTCTGTGGAACATGTCATGTTCAGCACAAAATAAATGTCATTTAAATGCAACTAATCTCTCGTTTAATAAGCCCTCTCCACATCTCCACACAATTTGCGTAGAGGTTCTTTCATTACCGCATTAAGCAATTCATCCAGTCTCTCGACTATACCAGATGCGCCAAATTTGCGCGATTTACATTAAACGCGGCTTCATCTTCGATTTCTCGCACTTCAAAATGTTTCATATTTTTCACTGTTTTAAATGAATTCCAATTGTTATAATTTGACTGCCACGTTTTCAATAACTCCATAACGAGTGTTCTCAATCCATTCACTTAGTTGTGCGAATTTTAGGACCATTTTTAGGACCACGTACCATTGCATTCGAATGTACCGATGTATTCCTCTCCGAATTTCATTTATATGATTTTATTCTTGGCAATATGGAATTCAATGTAGTCGAACATATTTCTATCGTAATGAGTCTTGTCATCGTAAAAGCTCTGTTCTGTCTACCTAGTCAAGGCTGTTAGTGGTGTTTGAGGTGGGAGGTACTGAAATAATTGGAGGAAAGAGCGGGTCTAGATCATTGAAGATGAATACGATTTTTTTTTAGTTATTCGTTCTCCCTGCTTCTAACCGTCACAAATTTTTCTCCATTTTTATTCCAAACAAACAATTTTAAGGATGGAGGGATCTGCTGATGCTTTTTGATGTCATCATCTCATAGATTTGGTCGACACTAGGGCAGTGACACTGTCAAATATCGTCGCTTGATTTCAGAGTAATCCTTCCGTTTTCGAATTCTAAAGTAGATCATGTTTATAGTATTTACTCATTACAATTTTGATTTGGCTATTCAGGTCCACCTTGATTCTCGAGGCGACAGCAATAGTAACGGATCTTTTTGATTTCGTATGTTTCTACAGTCTGCTGCGATTTAGTACTTTGGATCGTACGATATACTTTCTGAAGATGTATATGTTTGCGATCGTTTTCTTTTTGTGAGAGGATTTTATTGAACAGTTTTCTGCATTGCTATGAGGTTACGAAAATTGTTTAGAGGCCGCTGTGTTGCGTTTCCTCATCCAATTATATGCTTATACCTGACGTGCTTCACGTTCTTTTTCCCTTTCGTCGTTCGAATCTCAAGCATCAGTTAGCTCATTCACTTCCTTTGTGAATAATTTTTGTTTCAGTTTTCCACTCGCGCTTGGATCGACGTTTTGACTCTGCGTGAAGAGAGGAAACACGTTGTGCGAAGCTTGTCGTCGACGGACTTCACAGAAGTCCATTCGTCGATCCTCGCCCTTCTTACTTGGACTCCAATTACAAATACACACTCAACCCCGCACACAAACAAATCGCCGATCCTCTTTGATCGCTCAAAACGTCGCGTTCGCCTAGTATTCGAGCGAGCAGGCATATACTAAGGCGCCAAAGCCACCCCTCCTCTGTTGCTGCATTTGCTGCCTCTTTCCTGATCGACCACTAGCATTCCGAGTGAAGTTAGTGTGCTCGTGGCGCCAACTTCATTATTCGTCTACACTCGCCTTTTTCATCACGTCATCCTTCATATTCGTTCATATATTGTAGCCATCAGCTCAGCACATCGCTGTGTTGTTGTGTTCGGCTGTAACTGCAGTAGTGATTGTCATTGAAGAGTTGCTGTTCGCTTGGAATTACGTCTCATAACCTGTGCGATCCTGACATTCGCGGTGAATTGAAAAGTGCGGAACACCGTGGAACGTATTCACTTCGGCGTCTTCATAGTTCCGACGTCTCGAAGTTCGGCTTTTTCGCTGATTGGACGGCTTGCTAACGCAACCTCTTCGCTGAGAACGTTGCGTTGAAGCGCGTCTCAAAGCCTGCAACAAATCTGCCACAATGGGGGATAGCAATAACAAGGAGCAGCAAGAGAGGGTTTGTTCCTAGCTCATAAT
>JAARMF010000140.1:126331-143464 GCA_022844705.1 Toxascaris leonina | reverse complement strand
ACACTAAAGCAACAATCTTGGGAGTCAGTGAGCAACAATCTGGATGCAGTCTTAAGGAACAGCATTTGGGGTTGTCTGTGGAGCAATTTAACATTCGTTAAGGAAAAACGTACTGTGATTTTAAAATTGCGAACCTAGGAAGTCGAGAACCCCCTTCTTTTACGACTTACAAATGGGGTTTTAAAAAAAGAGAGAGAGGGAAGAAATCAATAAGACAAGCCTTGCTGTGTTCGGATGCGGTGGTTTAACCACCCGAGAAACACTAGAGCGACTCGAACAACGCCCCAGCACAGCGCATATGCTTACTCTATCGAAATTCTCTTCGGCAACCACTGCTTTGTCGTTGCTAGATACTTGTGTGCCCGTTTTGCTCAATGCTAATGTGCCTGGAACATATCAACCGATTTTATCCCATAGCTCAATTACTATCGTGATATGCCACGCCAGCCAAAATCTTAACCGAATTTGTGGATTCGATGAAATTTCTTGCAGCGACCGCTGATTTAACTGCTCGAATAACAAAAAACCATGATGCACTTGCAGCAATATGCCAATCGATCGACCTTTCACTTAACTGACAATAACTTTTCGCTGGATTCCCATAAATAGAAATCGGCAGAAATAAACGTCGCAACATAATAGAAGAGTTGGCTACTCAGTTCAACGTATATAACCACTGCGTAGCGTTAATACAAACCTTCCACGAGAGAAACCTCTCACTTGCCCTTTATACATTAAGATGCAGTGGTGAAATCGTTTCAAGTGAGCAAATACTCCAGAATAAAGATCACTTCGGAACTCGATGCTATTTCTGCATCGAGAAGCAGTTTTCAAGTGACTCACTTCAACGCACTATATGGAGTTGCACTTTACGACCTTCGAGGCTCTACTCAAGACAGTACAGTAACCTATATGTGACCAACTGTAAAATATCTCCAATATGCTGTTTCTGCCTAAACTTTTCCCATTCATAAAATTCACGGTCTTCACGAAATATCATAATCACACTTTTGCCAGCCTCTCAAGATAATGCTCACAATCCAAAGGCACTTTCATTTCCCCAATGATGCATGAACAGAAACAGGTGATGAGGACAGTGAAATAGCAGATAAAGCGATGCTCTTAACCATTTCAACCAGCTGGTTATCAAAGCTCATTCTTTCATGTCAAAGACAAAACCCTCATCAACAGAGCACATACCGAAGCTTCCCGAGCAAAGTGCGAGAACATCCTGCGTTTCCACCTTATTCGGTGCTTGTGTACCACCACAAACAGTTCTGAAAATAAAAGCTGCAAATTATTTTGTATTTTATATTCAAGTGTTCGAATTATCCCAAAACGACTTCAGTGAACAAGAAGGAAGCAATCAACTTCCTCATTACCCTCCCCCCTTCCGCCCCCTGCTTCTACAAAACCCCAAAAACGCTTCTCGAATCACAACAAGGAATACAAGCACGCCTTCATCAAAATGAGTTATGAAGCTTACGTAATAAGAGGCTTACTTACATAGAAGAAATTCTTACCTGCAACTGGATTGCGTATAATCACTTTCGCCATCGATCCACTGTGAGAGACTGTTAGGCAACACCAGATCCAGTACGCCATCTTCTTCTTCGTGCACCGACATCGAATGTTCATCAATTTCCTCCTTCCAGGGAAATAAACCTTTGCTTTACCGCTCAAGTGACATTCACTTAAATATTGCTCAGCGGGAGAAACAAATTTCTTGTTTGGGTGTGTACTTAGACTGTCCGCACTTTCAGCCACAGTCGAACAGTATAGAAACTTTGCTCACATTAACTGAAATGGGTCAGTGATAAATGATATGCTCCAACAATATACGAACTTGTCCTGCATTGATGCAGCAAAAATATATCAACAAATGTTCTCTGCGAAGGTTTGTTTCTGCGGTTGTCATAAGATACAAACGAACATGAAACTAGGTTTTACTATGATCCGATAGATCATGACGTGTGCTATCTCTGATTAATTGCATGTTATAATCGACAACATAATAAAACGAGAGCTTTTTATAACAACATCCGATAAAAAACAAGAGACAGCACTAAGGTACTGTCGATTTGCTGCATACTAGCTTCATCCCACTACAAGGTAAGAAATGTTTGTAAGAAGGCCTTAAGTGCCACTCATGTCTGTCTTTATGACAAAACAATCCCATCGGAACAAATGGCGAAGAATAACTAAAAGCCTAAATAATCAACACCTGCCCCGAGTTTCAGTTAAATTTCCAAACAAACGTGTCTTCCATAAAATAACAGACGCACAAGATAGCTCTGTGAAAAATTCTAAGCTTAATTGTCTACTAAGTCTTTTTTGAGCGATTTATGTTAACTCACATATTTATGCATTCGAAGCACATCTAATGATGAAACGTTTGTAATTCGCCAAGGAAGCCGGGGGAAGAAAGGAGAGGAGGAGGCGTGGGGGTGAGGGAGAGAAGCTATTCGTGAAATGATGTGCCTCATTTCTCCAAGTAAAATTCTCCCGATTCTCCTCAGCAGCTTCTTTTTATTTCCGTCAATTTCTCTACTTCTTGCAACCAATACCAACCATTCGAAAGCCACATGATACCATTAAAAACAATCTAGGCATTACCTCTTCGAAAGCCTTCAATGGCTCGTCTTGAACACTTCCGCTTCTTCCACCCTTCGGCTGATTTTCAGTAGCGTCTTTGTAAACATCCTTCTCCTCTTCTTGTCCGTCAACACTGTTTACATGTTCGTCAACACTGTCTGCTTCATCGTCAAAGAACGCACATTTTCGATTAGTTCCTTCCTCTTCTTCCTCTAAACCGTCGATTTCTTTCCCTTCTTCAACCTCTTCTCCACCATCACCGCTCAATTCACTTTCCTGAAATCATCTCATTCAGTAAAAGCACACCGATTTTATTTAGTCAACATTTTAATACCTGCTACTGTGGACTATTTCTATTATTTTAATCTGTGTGAGTGATCTTTGAATCTTTTCATCCAAAAAATAACAGCCAACTTTTGCAACGCACAAATCAGTACAATCGTGTATCTGTCCCTTAAGTAGAATCAATGAATGCGACTAAATTCCACGCAAATTAATTTGCATATCCACTTGGAATTGAGTCAACTGTTGGAAAGTCAGTTGGAGGTTTAAATCATCATTTCCCCATTTCTCGTTAGTGAAATAAATTTTGAAAGCAACTCTACTTCTCCCTCACGGACGCTTACGAACTTCCCTCACCTTGCAACGTTCTCAAATATATCTGCAAATAAACATATCATCACTGATGCAGCTGCAATCTTCAAACGAAAACAAAATTAACAACACGAACCTTAACCGTCGTCAAAACAAATATTTCTTCCAAACATTTTCACTATGGTAAAAAACGAGCACTTTTCCCTTCTTTCAAAGGATAATTTCAACCAAGTGGAAAGAAGATTCTACTGACACTGTATTAGGCGCCATGATAACAATAGCTCTCTCAGTGATTTGCAGCCATACTACACAAACAACTCCTGTTTGTTGGCACATTCGGTCATTTCCGCCGTAGACACCCTTTGTATCGCGGCAACTGCACCGTAGGTATGCATGCGGCATTGCATATATCCAGTGCCACAAGTTTACGTAGCAAAAGTGATCGTAAAAGTTTAACGTTAAAACGCTGTAGCAAGGAGTCCGCATATCCCATTAAACCATTGTAATCTGTTTCATAGGAATCGCATTATGGCATAGTAAGAAGCGCGCCTACAGAACAATTAACAATCGCATAGAAAAGAGAAATTCGGCTGACTTCGGCTCTGTTAAATTCTCAGAGCGTTGAAGTAAATATTAACATTGAAATCTCCAAGTGGTTGTTTGGCTTTCGCCGACCTTCACTCTCAGCAGAAATTCACAGGTGAACGATAGATGTAATAACCGGATCAGAGAGAATCTCCTCCTCTTGTTTATCTTCAATGAAATTATCCATCATGTAGATTTGCCATCGCTTTTGTTGCTGCTTTCGGCGTTTCTCCACTAGGCTCTTCATTATTATTTCTTGCAACTTCTGTCGTGCACCAACTGCAAGACAATCGACAGTATTACTGATAGGCGAGTTTTGAAAAGACTCAACGAACTTGGTGATGAATCTTCTTTCTCGATTTAAATGTTAGTATGCATTTGATTCACCTATTCTCTCCTTCCGATGTCAAATTCGGGCAGCAAACAGTGACAAGGAAAACAGCTCTCTGAAACGGATAACGAAAACGAATCCTGATTTTAACACTTATCTCTCATTTTAAAATTGAAATTTGCCATTGCTCAAGTTCATATTGAAAATGGTTCGTAGTATGCTATCCGTTGGCAAGATATGCTATGGAACCTAACATATAGAGTGGCAGTAAAATAGCCCTCAGTTGTTGAAAGTATTCTTTGCGAATAAAGCACCTTCTTATGAACTCGACGCTCTGAATAGCAAATCTCAGCAAGCTTCGATTCGAACAGGTGACTACTTTTAGTTGGAACAGCAGCCTACTTTTATGTTTTTATCAAACCTATGTAATGGAAAGTCATAGGGTACGATAAAAATGTTTTTACAAGGCGATGGTCTGCATTGGCCATATTCCAAATCACGCGTATTAATATTTCACGACAAAGGAGAGAGAAAAGAAAAAGAAATACCTCCAGTTATTTCTCCTTTTGTGACTTGCTTCTCCAACTGCGACCTGCAAACAAATGAAACATTCCGCGAACTTTCTGCCCCTATATCAACGAAGCCACACACAGCAGTAGTAACAGATGCTTTTTCTTTACCATCTTTTACGGTACAATATTTCACCCAAGCCTGGGAACGAATCTATCCTGTTATTATTCCTTTTGCGCCCTCGCCTCGCACAAAACGTCGATAGTGAAAGTTTCTACCTCCCTCACGAGGATAACACTTTCGAAGTACGAATACAACACACATGCAATGATTCAGATTTGGTACGCAACATAACTGCCCATAAACTGCGAACAAAATGAAGACACGACTGCAACCAGGATAGACAGGAGAATTCTTGTTTCCGATTGCTTTCACCGTTCCAAATTATAGAACACAATTTGACTTTACATGCGCCCGCAGAATTCAGCTTGCGCCAGCGGGCTCAAAAACGCACCTCGGTCCTCAGATTAGTGCTCTATTTTTCAGATATGATCGTTCGAAATCTCAGTCCTCTTCTTCTTCCGAACAGCGTAAATTTGATTATCATTCACATCTGAAGATATTCATAGTATATGGGACTGAACACTTCGAAAATACATCTTGCAGAAGAAAAACATCAAACTCACAATTCAGTGCTTGGTCCGGATATTTTGTTCGGAATATGGCCGAATTTATGCTCAAACCATTCATCTGTATCGCTTTTCTTCTCCTGCAAATAGCAACTGCACATTTCAAAAAATGCATACTACAACATACAATCAAATTGTACAACCAAGTATGGATCGAGGTGTAAGACACCAACGAGAAATACCTTGTTTGGCAATTGCGTCTTCAGCCTCTGTCGCATGAAGTCAATTCTCGATGCGAATTAGATCTTTTACAAAAAACCGAACCATCAGACTAGCCTAGGGATTTCAGAAACCTTTCACTCTCCCGCCAGTGATAAAAAAGCGGGTTCGCACTATGTGAATTTTTCATGCAAGCAGATTCCAACAAATCCCTTCCCTCCCAGCGCGGGCACATTTAAGTTCTACGCATTTATGACCTAGTCGACCCGAGCGTATATGTGAATGTGCTTATCTGCTTGTTTGGTGACTTCAGCATAGGAACTACTACAGCCAGAGCTATGAAATTTGGTGGATTAGTAGGCCACTTTGCACCTCAACAGTCAAAGTATGATCCATTAACTCAAAGGAGAAGTATAATTAAAGGTATTCAGAAGCTCATGTTGACCAGGTTGCACGAAGATGAACTGAACGCAAAAAGTTTGCACACGCGTTCGGGTCACTTGGAATGTGCAACTGTTACCGGGCAGATTTTTCTATTTGTTGACAGTTTATGAAAGTGGTTGACCTAATGGATGTAACTACAACAGCACACATCGAGCTAGTCCTTCAAAGAACGCTTCCCCACTCGTTTCCTGAAAGGCCCACAAAACACCATCTATAACTTTTCTCTTTCTTCTGCGGCAAGAAATGCTGTGCACTAGGTAGCTGCTTCCATTTACCCATCAGCATTATCTATCTGCACGGTAATAGCATTTACGATTTGACCTAGGTAGATAATCGCAGCGCAAATATCTATAGATCGTCATCCACATGAGAGAAAGACTTACCTCTTCGACTGCAAGGTCAACTTCTTTGCTCGCCATGCGCCCTAATTTGGGCTGACTCGTTGCAGCAAGCTTTGCTAGAAATTCAAGTCTTCTCTGACGTGCCGCAGACGGTTTGTCGCCATGTCGACTGATGTCGGTAGACGCCACTGCCTCATCCACATCACACAATACCAACGAGCCCAACGAATCTGAATGCTCAGTGACGGACATTGCAGACGGTCGATAGCTAGCTGAATCATTTTCGGAAATGTCTCCGTTCTGCGACATCATCGGATGAATGTCGTCGTCAAGTCTTGCACCGTCGACGGCGTCTTCTTCAAGCGGAGATTTGCCAGTACAATTAGACGGGCCCTCAATCATCATGCCGCAGCGTGCTTGCTTTAATGGCGCTGCAACCCATGGCTATTAGTAAAATCCAGGTAAATACCATCGGAATTTCCTGTTGATAAAAGCGACGCGCAGCACTCTAGTAGGTAATTCAATTGAATGTTATATGCCGCAATTGCCTCAGAAAGCAACAAATATTACCAAATTGCTGCGGTAAAGCACAGTCATTCACCGTAACACTTACTCTCATCCCTCCAGAAGCTTGGCTACATTCTGAGAACGACAAATTTTGACTGGTGTTACCCAGACTTTGTCAAGTGTCCAATTCGTGACAGAACATCCAATTCAAAAGAACATGACAGAACATCCAATGCACACACATGTACACATACGTCAGCACAAACCCGCCATACGCCGACGTAGACATGCACAAATACAACTGCGTTTTTCCTCCGACGTTTTCTGATGTTGTTTAACCCTTCTTCGTTTTGCCACAGCTTTCCGATGTCACTCCGGGCTTTTCACAATATATCCCGACCCACCCGGGCTGTTTAAATTTGTCTGCCCCTTTTTTCAACGTTTTCCAATCCTTCTTATGATAAAGAGCTTTTCATATGAAATTTGCCATATTCTTGCTCACTTCAATCATCGGAGCATATCTCGCAACACCAGATTCGATTCGGTTTCGATGTTTCCGCAATCCCTGGAAGAAGCGCCCTGCGCAGCGAATTAAAGCGAAAATGACTTCAGATTGCCTACTTGGCAACATCCTTGAGGACCATTCGCTCTCCTTTGCACACTTTTGTTGTACCAAACAACTAAGGAGACAACACATACCTGCAATAGGTAACGAACACCCCTCGCCACTTCTATAGCTCAAAACAAGTAGCGCAGCTGTGCGAAACGATGCCGAGCAAGCTCGGAAGAACGATTCAAAACATTTGAAAAAGGCGCCAATTTTCAAACAACTTGAAACTTGCAGCACAATAATGATTTAACGTCAAATACTTGCCTCGTCCAAGCAACGCGTGTTGACAATTTTGCGTCCAATCATTCACACTGTGGAAATGTGGGAGGGAGAAGTTCTGTGTAAGCATTCGTCGCGTTCAAACGAGAATGCTAATAGTTCCGTCATGCAACCTTTCCAGACCAGTACGTCTCGAGAGCTGGGATTTCCTGATGGATGGCCATGTTAGTATATGCTTCGAGATAATTTCTCTGCCAGTCGTCTGCTTTGCAAATATGAGCACCTGTGAGCAAAAAGCATGACCGATTGCTCGGAATAGAGTAGTCATCTGGTTGGCTACACAACAGTAACTATCCTACGAAGAATTTCTGCACCTGTGTTATATTCGAGAGGTGACCAACTCTGCGANAAAAAGCATGACCGATTGCTCGGAATAGAGTAGTCATCTGGTTGGCTACACAACAGTAACTATCCTACGAAGAATTTCTGCACCTGTGTTATATTCGAGAGGTGACCAACTCTGCGATAAAGTCGTCAAGGATACCCGAAGCTGCTCGATTATTATCGGCATTTGCTTATTAATTGACATCCCATATAAAAGAATCGATGCAGTAGCCATCACTGAACTGCCCTTAGGAAATAATCAAATCACAAAGTTTGCTTCAGGTATTCCCAAAACGTAAGAAAAAATAAATTCCGGAAAACAAACATGATTCCGTAAGCATGTGGACGGAAACTGAAACATTCGCGGTATCGTACGAGCTGTTAAACCTGCCAGAATGGTGTCATCATTAGTTATTCTGTTAAAAGCGTACTTTTTTACGAAATTCTCCTCCATGGCTTGCAGGGGAGGTTATCTCCCTGCTCCTTAAAAAACCTCAGTTGCCCATAAGATGCCGAGCTTACTAATGTGGTATGAACATGAGACATTCATCCATGCAGTAAGGTATTGAAAAGCTTGCTATATCCTTTGACGCCTAAGGGCATGCCCGTCTTACTTCATCAAGCGCACCTCGAGCACCATTTGCTCTCCTTTCAAGGATATTTGCGAGCAAACTATATCATTATCGTGCCTCCCCTTCTATTTGGGAAATAATCCTGCATAATGACACGTGACTTTGCACCTTCAGACAGCTTTTAAGGACGAATGGATCGGCTGAGAGCATATTGCGTATTTTATTATTTATCGAAATAGAAGTTCAATGGGTGAGATCAGGAGAGCGCATGTCGCCTTACTTTCTCTCGTGCGCTTTATCCGTTTAACTCCGCTAAATCGTGGGTAGAACAATTTGCGTACGCAGATTTGTCGTTTTATGCAGCCGCAGCCCATCCTAAATGAGTTAACTGATCTCCAAAAAATTCGGGAACGCATATCCATACTCACCAAACCTCGTCGTCGTCGACTTCCAAAGTTAGCGCACAGGCAAACAGACCTAAAGTAGCACAGACATACAAATATGACGCTCTCATCGTCATTATTTGCAAATATTGAAAAAAGTTCATCAGAGCAGTCGGCTTCAATGGATCATCGATCAGTAACAAAGTATGCGCATCGATGCACATCTGTTTTAGGTGAACCAATCGCTTCCACAAATCCACACAGAAATTGTATTTTTTCTCGCAGGTTTTGCGGCACCATCACTTATCAAATGTTTTATCAAATGTGAAGTTTCATAAGTTTCGAATTCTTTGCAACTCATTTCCTGAATAATGCATCAAGATGGAGACTTATTTTATAAGTTATGCTATCACATCGATTGAACTATACCCATCAACTGTTACGACTCCAGCTCCAGCGAGGTCCCAGTTGAAAATAAATACATCCAAGCAAAAATAGCATGTCATCGTAATGCGCATTGTAAATACAAATTTGCATAACCGCATAGAAAATAGAGAGGAAAAGTGGGAGTAACGTAACATGTCGTACTCAAATTCCACTAGCACAGTAACCAACTCTAACGGTATTCGACGATTAATTAGTGAGATGAGGTGTGGAGAGGATAGCCGATGAGTTTATTTGTGTGATAAATTTGCTACTTCTTAGAAGCACTTGATGTTTTTCCGAATTAAAATCTGTTCACTCCAGTCGAAAAAAATATCTTTTGACCAGTTTCAGTCCAGTCTGTTAGTGACGAAGAGAGAAGCTTCAGTTTCAGACACATGCTCATTGCAATTAGCGGTCATCAGCGTCATTTATAGACAATTCGTTTTTGACTGAAACTGAACAATTTTTAGCCGTTTGCATTATGCTCTAACCTCTAGTGCTTTCGCTACTGTGGAGGCATCGGCAAAAAATGTTCCACAACGTCAGAATGAGACAACCGTTCGGCTTATCACAGTTGGGGTTGCAACCAGCTGGTAAAACCCTTTCTTCCTCAGTTCACCTGCTTACAAAACACTCTCCCGTCGATAAGTGCACATGCAACACTTTTTTCTCGAGCAAGGGTCAATAGAAGACGTGCAGATCACGAAGAAAACGACTTTATAGGCATAGGCGTCTAATTTGCGAATAATTGAAACGTTTGAGAGCAACTGATAAGACAAGCCGTTGATTTCGCAATGTAACACATCAAAGCAATCACGTAGCTTTGCCTTCGTTTAGCACTAAATTTTAAAGAATAAAACGTACGCGATGAGAGAGGTGCCTATCAGCTAGCTGATATTTCCATCAGTCCGTTTGTTGGTTTGTCTATCTGTCTGTTGCGTAGCTTCAAGTTGCCATAATTCGCAGAAATCAGAGTGATGAAATGCGACGTGTATAACCCATTCATTGAGATTCTTTAATTTGTTGCCCTTATTCTAAAATGCTAGACATTCTTTGGAATGCATGAAATTCGCAATCGAAAATTGTTGCACCTCGTCGAATAATAAAAAACAACGTTTTCGGCATTGCTTTGCGCATTACCTTTTAGATCCTTCCCGGATAAGATGAGAATTGGTGCGATGCCAAAAATTCATAAATATAACCCCCAGAGAAACGAGAACATTATTACTGGGGACGATCTTTTTTGAATTCAGACCTGATTTGTTCAAATCCACAGATGAAGATTTTGTCAAGCTGAGGCTAAGAAGGCACTGCCAAGTGAGCTAATACTTTGCATACGGGAGACATTACACCCTTCCTTCGGCATGTTATTTGCCGAAAATATCTTTGCTGTAATAAAGTGGAGTGAATTACCATCGTGCAACTTCCGCCATTTGAAATAAGATTCGTTCCTTTTTTCGCATAAAATTTTGAACTCATCGACTTTTTCAACACACTCTTTCTCATCAAAATGATCCTAAAAATAGCTGCGAGTATTTTCCGACACGGTTGTTGCATGAGCGATCTCTCGCTGCAACGAGTCGAATCTTTCTGCCGTCGATGAATTCCATAATCCTTTCCTGTCCCAAGTATATCCATCACTTTGTTGGTTAGAGAATTTGAGTGAGAGGAAAACTTTCAACTCAAATTTGCGGCGAACGTTGTTCCAATTTTTCCCAAAGTGCAGAAAATTGCTTTGCATTATATCGCTAAATAAATCCCCCATTTTTTGAAAAACTCTTTCACTTCAGTTGCCCATCTTCCCCTCCTGCCTTCCCGCCTTATCACATCTGATCCCACCACTCGGTACTCCTGGGGTGAATTCATCGCCACAACTTTTTACTCCTCCAGTGTTCACTGCGCTACATTGATGAACGCGTTAGTTGACTATAGTGGACACTCTCTATATACTTTCGATTAAACCTTTGATAAGCGACGATAGCGCAAGAAAGAAATTCCATATTCTAGAGGGATGCATTTTGTCAGACCGGCTGCGAAATCATTGATCATTGAGATTTTTCTCAACAACCATAATCGTAATTTAAATGATCATATGCAATCGAAATATATCATCCATATGTTCCCCACATTCAGCATTTGCACCGCAGTTTCCAATATTCTCACGATTACACCAACAGAATTCAAACTGAGCATTCAAATTCACTTGAAGTATGTGAAATATGATCAGTTAATTGCAGTTTCAAAGTTTGCTGCTGACGAAAAGATTCTGGTGTGGGTATAAGAAAGCACATTTACTATGACACATGCGGAACGTGCTTGATGTGGAGCGTATGATAAGCAAACACCCTGCTAGAGTACACATTCACTCTCGTACTCTTCACAGTGAACAAATTTCCGCTTGCTTCATGAGGTGAGCTCCTCATGCGATGCATTTTGTGCAGCTTCTTGAATTTGTATTCTTCATAACGTATCTTTCGAACTCGCGTTTGTAATATGGCAAATTGTGTCTGTTCGTGTATGTGCATGTGTATATCTGCCTAGTTTCAACCAGAGTTGTGTAATTTCGTAATTGAGCCGTCACATACAAGGTGACCTTTCAAAATTAGACCGCCGCCGATCATATTGAAAAGAATGAACGAGGGGATTTTGTCTCTGCTTGTTACTTTCATTGTTGCTAATTAAATGCATTTATATCTATCACTTGTTATTTATTTATTCATTATTCCCATTTATTTATTCATATTCCTCACTTCCGATATTCGTTGTTGATGAATATACTGAAATCCATTCTTTGCAATCTATTCAGGGACGTGCAGATCCTGATGCAGTTCTTGCGTACTATCTGCCTTAATGAAAACATGAAGGTAGTCTGCCTCTGTGTACCCTGTCACGAGTCATTTGCAAGGATCTGTGAACCGTTTACGGTAAACCGAGCTGTCAGCGGGGTATTGTAGCTACCATGTTCCTCTGAGTTATCAGTATCTGACTTTAACTGCGGGAATTTTGACAAGGAAAGTGCAGGCGGGTATCCCGCATCTCCAAATTAGCTAAAAAAGCACACTCACAGGACTGTCCGGGACGTTAGCATGCAAGAACTGCCTGCGCTTTTTTCAAATACGCAGCGGTTTACTCATAAGCATTTAGTTGGTCACAGTGGCCACTTCTAACAACTCCCATAAGTAGCATACGTGTATATATGCGTGTAAGCATGTCAATCAAGACTAAAACAAGAAATAAGGTGCAACTTGTGCGGGGACGGATATACTGCGGTAGCTTTCTAGATGGTCCACTTACTTCAAAACGACCTGCAAATATCTGAAGGACTCAAAAGTACTGCGCATTCCGTGATTGCTGGCCAACCTCTCACCCGCTTAGTAATTTCTCCGTGTGTATTTCGAATTCCATGGTATATGCACCACCGTGCGCTTTTGAATCACGCACAGCGACCAGTCACTTTCATAAGTTATGAGAAATGAAATATACGGAATAAGCCTTTGTATTTTGTTTTTTTAAGTTCTAGTTTTCAATGCAAAAAAGCTCCCATAATTCGTTTATCGTTCCACCCTCCTCATTCTTTCCCCCTCTCTCCCCACCCGATCCCGACACCCTATATTCTAAGAGCCTGCAGCTATATTTTAATGACGTACGTGACAAATGAGATCATTGATGCGGCTTAGAGGCGAGTTGTTGCAGATTGTCCTGTGTCGACAAAACAAATGAAATAAAATGTAGTAATGCGAGCGGCCGTGCAAATCTTCCGCGCAAGATTTGGTTTTCGTTGACTCGATTGCTATGAAGTGTTTTCCTCTTGAAATGTCGGCCACCAAACATCGTGCACATCCCATTTGTTCGAATTCTACGACTAAAGGCATCGGCATAAAAGAGACTGCTGAAATTGTCTATATCTACCTTCAAAATGCTTTCGATAGTGCTTCACGCATTAACATCATGCCGTGCCTTAAAAATGTGAATAGTGGTCCTCAGAATTACTTGAATGTGCTTACGATGTGAGCACTCCCTTGACGGTCGAAATGTCGAATTGATGCCAAATTCCTACAAGAACTTGGAAATACCAGACTGGGCTTTTCTAAGTAACTGAATCTAGTCGTCGACAGTTACAGTATTCTTACACCAAGCGGCCAAAATTTGCTTCAGTTTATAGGTTAGGTGTTACCACTCGGAAATGTTGGCGGTTCGTGATGTCCATGTTAAAGCTGGCAGCAGCAGGAAATTCATTCAACACCTTTGCGATGAAATAAAAAGAACCACAAGTACTGCAAGCGTTCTCTTTTCTTGTTTCAAAAGTTGGGACAACGTTTTGCTGTTGACATTTTTGAGGTCTTGGTTATCGTATTTCTGGTTAGGATTCTATCATCTAGAGTCCTTGAATTATCAGAAACATAGGATCACTTCATCGAGGACACAAGTTCCTAATTTGGCGTATACTTTCACCTTAGTTTAGGTGTTTCTTCAGAGAAACATCTGCGGGTTTCGAACGCAGATGCTATTGAATTCTGAAGAACAGTTATTGACTTGGCCGAGTCTGATGAAGTGGTGTATGGCTACACCAATCATGATTATAGGATGTTTTTATTCCCGCTGTTTGCAGTCGCACAGCCGTCATCAGTAAGCTTAAAATATCAGCAGAAATAAGTAGTTATGACACTGGAAAACAGTTTTTTCACTAACAAAGCACTAGCTAATTAGAATTTTCTTCACGGAAAGCTCGTAATGGTACCTTGCCCAGAAAACTTTCGAAGCTTACTGCTGTCTTCGGGATTCCATTTAATTGATGCTTCACTGCGTAGGAGTTTTCTTTTTTTATTTTATTATATAAAGATGCATATTCAGGCTTTAATTAAGCCCACTGCTCAAAAATCGGTTTCAAGTTATTCCTTTCTTTCTCAGCACGGTGCTAGTAAACACCGTCAGGCAAATACGCTCACTCAATTCTCCTTACGTCTGTTGAGTAAAACAAACGAAAGTCTGTATGCACACTTCAGCGACAATTTAAAATAGAGATAAAAGTTCAGGAGCTTGCGATGAACGATGGCGTTAGTGCGAGCTTTCCCTAGCACATCGGGTCGCGTCAGTGAAGGCAGAGATTATTACGCTTGTGGTCGAGTACATCCTCAGGTAATGCAATTATAAGGATCGTGCATCCACTGCTGACAGTCCTTCTTTCCGATATTATAAAGAGATAGAGTGTATTTATTTGGAAATGATCGTGCTACCTTGTGTGTGATGATCTGATACTCTGTGTGACTGTACACTGAGTGAATTCGTACGACGAATAACATGCAGCGGTTATTTCACTAAGTCGAAGTCGCCGGGAAACTAACATCGATTGAGTAAGATGCTGCAGCGATGGTCAAAAAAGGTATAACAGTGGACATTAGAATGCAAAACGGGAAAAAGGCATTGAAAGTGACGGCATTCGAACGAGCAATCGTTCTGTACGTTTGAGTATATATTGAATATTGATTCACCTTATTAGGTTCAACGTTTCGGCAAACCTGCATAGCCAGATGATGGTTCTAGCAACGATCGCCCCTATCTTGGTGGAATAGGTGACTGGGCCCAATCCAATTTCTATATGAAGGAAAATTTGTTCTAGAAAACTTTTATGCAAATTTGGTGTAAATGTTTGTCGTTTTTCACCATTTTTAAGCTGTCGCCAGGGACCTCAAATCCCTTGCAAAAAATTTTATTCCGTTCCTCATGATGCAGATGAAAATTCCTTATGGCGTTAAAGAATGATGGGCAGTGCAGACTTCGTGTGAATGAGCAAGTGAGAAGTGTTCTCTGTAAACGAAATTCAGTTTCAGTATTCTTTTCAGTTTCTTTCAGCTTATGTTGTAACACCTTCAGCTGTTGTGTTGCAAAGAGCAAAATAATATATGCGAGTGTAATCCACTGAGATCCCTCGATAATGAGTTGAACATCATGGTTCGAGATCTCAACGATATCCCTATTATGAGGATTATTTTATGGATCAAAAGAGGGTTATTTTGCACCCCTTGCAGGTTCAAACAACACTCACTAATAAACAAACGCATCCTGGTTTCATGTTCTTCTGCTAATCTGTATTTACAAAACACTTACATATATGCCTGTGCGTGCATGTCAGTCCACCTGCCCAGTATTTTCGACTCGACGACCGTCGAAGCCAAGTTGACAGTGTAATGTACACCACACTACAACCTTCTATACATCTTTTGCGTTGAATCATTTATTCCGAAAACACTTTTAAAAGCGTATGAAAATTTCCGCAGATTTTAAACGGGCTAGAGGTTCATTTTACACCAACCGCATCATGGAACAAGCGGAGATGAATCCCAGACGAACTGAAACGATATGCGTTTTTTGTTGTTCGCATCACCTTACAGTTCGGCAGATTACCAATAAAGAATAATAGCATATGCATGATAATGCCTATATAGTGTAGTTGAGCCGAAAGCTTGAAAAATCTGTCGTTTTTTCTGCTATCCTGAAGATGCGAAATGAAAATTTAGCCAACGCAAAATTTTCTTTACTCTCTTTGGAAAAATTTAGTTTCCTAGGAGTTCAGGTCCCTAAAATATTTCTACCTACCTCTTGAATGACTAGATTAATGTAGGAGATAGAGAACAGTCCATCACATGGTGTGCATTGCCTCCACCAAATCTACTGGTTATAGCTTGAAAGATTACAAGATTTGAATCACTCGACAGACAGGCTGACACGCACATACAAACAGCACGCAACCATGACGCACCCTCGCAGGGCAAATTCATAAGAGCGCATTGAAGGCGGTCCTTTGTCGACGTTTCGTAGGAGTGTTGGGTCGTTTGAAATTTGAAAGCTTTACTCCATATATTTTGTTAGTGGCAGGTAACGTAAGAAGCGATTCGTTAGATGAACAAAGTAGAAAACACGTATTGGCTCGTTTCTTCTGGCACGCTCTCCCACTCGACTTTTTCATCATTTTTCATTTCACCGTTAGTATGTGCTAAATTTGCTCAACGTTTGGCGAACGTCACTCCTAATTCAATTAACCAAAAAATTTTCCCTTCCTTTTTCCGAAGCCCTCTTCTTTTGTTTCGAGGTATTAGTGCTGTACACAGCAAGCTGCGTATTTTAGAACACCTCACGTATTGCCTTAGAAGAATACGCCCAATGGATTGGCGTTGGCTAAAAAACTGCAGTTCTTTTTTGTTTCAGCCAGCAGCATTCATTGCCTCGTTTGTCTCGTTCACGAGCTTTCTTTTCGTGACAATCTTCTTTATCTATGCTGGATATTGGTATGCACTCCCGGTGCTCATCATTGGCTCTGTTGGTTGGATTTTATGCTTGAGGTTCTTGCTGAGTCGTTGGGTGACGCCGTTCATCGTTCTTATGGTATATGTATCCTCAACACCGAAATCACAATCAGTTAATAATGCCATTTGAAATTGGTCCCTTTTCGCCAATTATCTTTTATTATTGGAAGCGCATCTCTCATTGGTCACTTCACCAAGAAAATTGAGACCTTCATTGACTGAAGAATTTGAGTTCCAAAATGTTTGAGTAAATACCGAAAAAATTACTATCTCTGTGGAGTTAGCAAATGAATACAAATGAAGGAGAAGTTCGATTAGCACAAATTACTTCCACGCATCGAGGTTCTGTTATCTCCTTGCGATAATTTATATATTTGAGGATGATTTTAATATTTGCACTTATTGAAATGAAGTTTCGATTGGCAAATTCAGCAGATGCAATTATGGTGCAATTTCGTATATATATATATATATATATATATA